>JASDQU010739107.1:189741-201776 GCA_032191745.1 Picea mariana
ATGATGGGAAAGAGGGGGGATCCCATAGCAGCCCCACAAGTTTGTTCATAAATGTCACCCTGGAAACTAAAAAATGTGGACTGAATAAATTGGCTATGATGGGAGAGAGGGGGGATCCCATAGCACCCCCACAGGTTTGTTCATAAACGTCATCGTGGAAACTAAAAAATGTGGACTGAATAAATTGGTTATGATGGGAGAGAGGGGGGATCCCATAGAAACCCGATAGGTTTGTTCATAAACTTCACCTTGGAAACAAAAAAATGTGGAATGAATAAATTGGCTATGATGGGAGAGAGGGGGGATCCCATAGAAACCCCACAGGTTTTTTCATAAACATCACCCTGAAAATTAAAAAATGTGGACTGAATAAATCGGCTATGATGGGAGAGAGGGGGGATCCTGTAGAAACCCACATGTTTGTTCATAACTGTCACCCTGTAAACTAAAAAATGTGGACTGAATAAATTGGCTATGATGGGAGAGATGGGGGATCCCATATCAACCCCACAGGTTAGTTCATAAATGTCACCCTGGAAACTAAAAAATGTGGAGTGAATAAATTGGCTATGATGGGAGAGAGGGGGGATCCCATAGAAACCCCACAGGTTTGTTCATAAACATCACCCTGGAAACTAAAAAGTGTGGACTGAATAAATTGGCTATGATGGGAGAGAGGGGGGATCCCATAGAAACCCCACAGGTTCGTTCATAAACGTCACCCTCAAAACTAAAAAATGTGGAATGAATAAATTGGCTATGATGGGAGAGAGGGGGGATCCCATAACAACCCCACAGGTTTGTTCATAAACGTTACCCTGGAAACTAAAAAATGTGGACTAAATAAATTGTCTATGAATGGAGAGAGAGGGGATCCCATAGCAACCCCACAGTTTTGTTCATAAACGTCACCCTGGAAACTAAAAAATATGGACTGAATGAATTGGCTATGATGTGTCAGGGTGACCATGGATAGTCACTTACAACTACATCCGTCCAGGGTGATCGTGGAAAGTTACCTACAACTACATCCATCTAGGGTGACTGTGGAAAGTCACCCACTATTCCACATCAGGTAAATGTTAATAGTAACTAAATATGATTACAATAACTGAATTTATTTAATGTTAGAATTAATTTCCTTAATTTTATTGTTTGATGTTTGTATTCCAGACTCAATGTGGATGATGAGGTGATTGAGGAAGAAATATTTTATTCGACAAACCCAATGGAAATTGTTAGGAAGGCCCTGAAAAGGGAAAACATAGAATTACTTGGTTTGATTAGCAGAAGACCCATGACAAAGGAGAGCAATGCAAGAATTAATGAGCAGAAAGATCAAATATATTCTTATGGAGTAAGTGGCACATTTACATAATTTTATCAACTATGACATATATTCATTTATTATTTTTAGTTTTATATTTGTTATATGATCTGATAAAGTCAAGTATTCCTTTTGTAGGATTTTTTAAAACCCGAGAGTCAACAACCTGCAGAGACCGTTATTGGTAGCAGTGATGCTCCAGTGTGGCCACAACATCGACATAGCATACCAACGAGGATTTTTTAATCTCACGAGGTTGGCCTCGAATCAAACAATGAGCACATTGATTTTGAGCAACACAACATGCTCAAGCTGGGCCATACAGACATTGAGACTCCACATGATGTTGGATATGAACCTAGTGTTGATTGCGATGAGGTTTATCCTGGAGTAGAATGGGTAAAAAGAACAGAATCATTAGATGTCACTTTTCTGGTGGATGACAACTATGTTCTAATAAAGATACAAAATATTGCATTTATTTGTTAATTAATTGATCGATTTTTATCATGTAATTGAAAAGCACATATGTCAAAATTATTTTAAATTAATGATCATAATGTTTTCGCAGGACATAATGTATTATATAGGAACTTGAATGACATGGCATTGAATATTTTTGTCCCCACCTTTCGCACAATGTGGAATGGCCAAGATAGAAATTTGAAAGATCAATTGATTAGCCATATGGTAAACTTGTTTGGAAATAAATTCAACAAAAAAGTGGTCACCCATTTAGCTAGCGAGAGTTTGAAATATACCAGGGCCTAGTATAGGCAAAGATTGGAAGAAAACCTCAAGTATGAGCACCCTCCCATGGTTTGGGATAAATAGTGGAAGGCACTGATAGAGGATGAAAAGGATAATTTGCTAAAAGGACAAGGAAAAGAACCACGAGCTTGTAAAGCAAGGTACGAAACATATCATATTTTTAGTGAAATATGCTCAATTTTTTTTTTTTAAATAACAATTGCGACAACTGACATAATTCAAAAATTTCATAGGCTTCCCAAAACCTCCAAAGAAACAAATGATAGAATGAAAAATCATAAGAAACATAAACTGGGCCATGGTGGCTACAAAAAACTAAGAGAACAAATCGTAAGAATTAAATGATTATTTGTGGCGAATATTTATTTAACAGTAGAAAACAAATAATTGTTTTATTACAAGTGATTTTAACGATGTTATGCATTGCAGGGAAATACATTCAAATCCCCTGCCACCAAGGAAGGCCTAAAGCTTGGTTTCAAGTTTGGTTTTCAATGTGTGGTTGAATATAAAAAAATATTGAGGAAGACACCAATCTCCCCAATTATGAAAATGTAGGTAAATAAAATTAATAAGTCCATCATTTTAATATACTTGTAAAATCTATTCATGATTGATTATATCACCAATAACTAAATGTTTATGTTTGTTTTAAGTAGGAAAGAAACCGAAACAATGAGGGTAGTGATACTCAACAACTACCAATTGATAGTGGGGAGCGCTTGTCGCATGATATTGGGGAGAAAACTAGCCATTCACGTATGCGTGTTTTAGAAATAGAAGTATATATTATGATTATAGATATTTATTTGCTGATGTGTACTTATAAAGTTTCTTCTTTCAATGGAAGAGCATGTATTTCATGAGAGTGAACTACAAGAGGAACAAACGACACAAGCAATGAACACACTAGTTTTCGTGGCTAGACAGACACGTAAAGAGCAATATTGTAATGCTATTCAAAATAATGAAATAGCTCTTTCAATAATATTTTATCATATCAATATGATTGTTTTTGTTATTGTGGTTGATGCCCATTTGCAGCTCCCTCCACGCCCTTCTCATCAATGTACTAGAAGTATGGTATGTGAGGGCATGGAAACACAATCAACACAACTAGGACAGGGCGCAAGAAACACATTGACAGATGAGGATGATTATATCCCACTCACGGGTTTTTATAAAAAAAAACAAAAACAAAAACAAAAACAAATTGATTGTATAAATTTATGACTTGTATTTTGATGACTATCATTATTAATATGAATGAACGTTTATATGACTTGCCTCCTTATGCATGAATGTTTATATGTTTTTATGTCTTTATGACTTGCCTACTTATGTATGAATGCTTGTATGTTTTCTATGTAAAATACATCCTTTATTGGGTATGGGGATTTGAGAGCGATGTGAGGGGGGGGAGGGGCCATATGAGCTTCCAACTTCATGTGGTTGGCCTTGTTCAGTAAAAAATAACCTATTCTCAAAAAAAGAGAATCTCATTAAGGTATTCCACTTTAGTATTTCTAGAGTCTTTTACATGTTTTAATTCTTGTTTATTTGCTTATATATTATTTACTCATATAAAAATTTTGTCTTTGATGATTTCTGTAGGTCTTTGCGATGGAAACAAAATTTGTGGACAACTCTTATCAAGCTATATGGGTAGATGGACCTGGCAAAATGACATTGATAAGGTAAGGGTTTTGACATGTTTTTTATAGTCTATTTATCCCATTGGTTTTATTTTATTAGTAATTGATAATTGGGTGCCTAATTTACCGTTTCATGTTTTTTATAGTCTTTTATAGTTACATGTTTTTTATAGTATGATACATTATATCATTTGGTGTTTTATAAAATTTGTTGGACTCTTATTTTGGGATGATCCCTGACTAGAAATTTACTTTCCACATGATAGATGTATGACTTGATGAATGTATATATCCTTGATGGTTGGTGATGGAGTTCTAGACTCAACAACCCTTCATGCTTACCTCCACTAATAATTGAATATGATGAACCTAGACACCTATGTGATTCACCCTTATTTTTTCTATTATTACATGATTCACCCTCATATGATGCATACATATGTGGATGCTCTATTAAAAAGATATTTAATGATATGTATGCACCTATGTTGAACACCTTTCCATTGATTGGTTTCATATTATTATTGAATATGTATATATGTGGTAGATACATTGCAATGATCATGATTACTGATATGATTGCATACCCTATTATTATTATTTCTATGATTAGATACCTTGCTATGATTATAAATCTTGTTATGATTAAGTGTTTTGATTGGATATGACCAATGGTCCTCCTCCAAGTTTCCAAGGACTTCAATGATCCTTCTACAAGCCTCCAAGGAGAACGATGCACCTCATGATGTATAGGTCTCAATTACATCCTCTTTAATTCCAAATTATCCTCATCCAAAGTAAGGTGTTGTCCATTCATACAACCTCCTCCATGTGGATATCATGTAGTTCATTCCCTATTTCTTTAAGGATTTCTTCATTCTAGAACTGTATTTGTAGCATGGTAGTAGCACACAAATATGTCTAAACTAAAAGTAATCAGACACTGATTCAAATCGCACTCTCCATACTTTTAGCATAAGGCTACCTCCATTTACAATGCAAGTTTCCTGTAATATTTTTATGGAATATTCTGGTGTTTTGAAAATGAAGCAGAACCACCCCCTAATGAGCATCACCTTCTCTGGAGTGTAACCTAGCAATGGTTTCCATGTTTTTGTCATCCAATTCGTGAGTCCAAGTCGTCCCATATCTCTATAAGTGAATCTACCTACCAGAGCACCCATTGCCAGTTTGCATGCATCCTCTAGAACTACATCCCCTCCAAGCACCATTTTTCGCCTCCCCTTCTTTGGATTCCGCATTTTTTTTTCTTTTTGTTCATCCCTATTAACCCTATTGGGATTATAGTGGTTAGTAGGTTCTCTCTTAGTTTTGATGGGTATATTCTCCACTCAAAATATTTGATGTTTTGAAACTTCTTACATAGTTTTATCTAGAAAACATCTCTATTAGAGTGAGCAATGTTCATCAACATCTTTTAAGGGGAAACACATATGAGAATAGCCCCAATTACAATAAAAAAACTTAAAAAAACATTGCATATATTTATATCTCCATAAATATCTTCATAATATAAAAAAAATTAACTAGTTGTGGTCCCTTCATTAATGTGTACCAACCACATAGTGGGCTTCATTTAAAAAAGAGGAACATTTTTACATTAAGTAATTACCAAATAACTATCTAATGGGCGTTATTCAAAGAAGAAAACCTCACACATTAATGTAACAACTACTAAGTACCCAAAGTAGGGAGGTTATGGTAGGACCCTAACAGAATAATTCGTAAAGAGGCATTAGGCACCTTGCGTTACTTTATATTTTATGGCAAAGAATCCATTTTTCCTTTGAATATATTTCTACCTTCCTTGTTTCCATATCAATTGGAAGATGGGTAGAGCTCCTCTACTATCCAAAATAGAAATGATATCCTACAAAATATAGAAAATATCTAAGTAGAATATTGCAGTCCATGTTGGACTACACTGAGTACAATAATGAGAACATGGGTCCTCCAACCATTCTTCTAGGATAACTCAATCTGCAAAGCGTCTTCCCGTGAGGGCTTTCACCATAAGGGGACCACTTTGGAGTTCATCCATTTGTGCACCTTATCAATCATGATAAGACAATAGTGAGTCATCTATACATTTTTCCAACAATGTATCATATACCAATGAAACCACATCGATCCATCTTCATCATGTATCAATGACAACTCATTGATATATCTTCATCATATCAATGAAAACTCTTTGATCCATCTTCATCTATGCATTCTCATCAAGGACAATACATATTACATTACATCATTCATCAATCAATCAATCCTTTGACATCAATCAATCACTTGACATCAATCAATGACATCAATCGATCAAACCATTGACATCAATGACAACATGATCCAACAGTCCACACACTACCAATAAATTGTTATAAAAAATTGGTTCTATAAATACACATATAGTGTTAAGAATTTCCAAGTAAGAAATATTATTCTCATGTTCTATAAACTAAATTATCCTAATGAAATAACTCAAATTTTCCATATATTTATATTGATCCATTCCAAGTGGATGATAGTATTTATATTGGCACATACTAATGGAAAAACATGGAGGGGAATTTGGATCTCCTCCTACTCGATGACCAAATTCTACAACAATACTTTAGTTATATGACACTAAGAAATCTAGCTTGTATTTAGTAGGTTTTTTGGTTCCTTAATTTTTAAGGATTTTAATTCATATTTTCTCTTTCATTTCGTTCTTTAGAATTCCATTTTTTATTTTTTGAAATTATATATTTTCTTACATTGCTTTATATTCACACTTATTTTCTTTATTTTGTAATTTGTAATTTTTCTTTAGACTTCCACTTATTTATCTTTATTTTTTAGAATTTTTGGTTAATATTGCATGGGTGGAAGTTTACATTTGTTGAAATTTTCTTTTAAATGAGGTCCATGAATATCATATACACCTAGCCAACCCTTGTAAACTTCCTATGTTCTACACCATCATGAAAAAAAAATAGGAAGGGGAAAAGGTTATGAATTATAAGGATTTCCAAGATTATTAGAGTAGTGGTGGACTTGGAACATTCCAAGCGACTAAACCCTTGATGACTTTGAAAATCAAGATGCTAGTTAATGAGTTATTTGGCTAAAGGGTTCCATCCACTCATGATAAAATCAATGAACCATAACAAAAGGTGACAAGTCGAATATTTAGGGATAAATAACTTAAGGGGATATTATTATCACTCATGCATGGTCAATCGATAAACTTATCACTAAAAAAAGACATCATACCCACCTACTTGTAAAGGGTAATTTTTTCCCCCATCAAGTGTATGATAAAGAAATATTTATTGTTAAATGATTAGGAATGAAAATTCAACTAATCATGGGGACATGTAAATATATCCACTAKAACTATGGATKCTCATTAGCAATGGAGTAATTCCTATGGTGTYGGGGYGATTCCATCAGGGCTATGGGYGCTCATAGGTAGTGGAGCAACATGACATGGATATGAAAATACCTATATGTAGAAATATTTAATCCTAGATATAAACAAGTCATGAGACTATGACTCTAGATTTAATCATTGTWTCATACTTAAAGGTAATGAATTTCAATAGTTTCTCCCTTTAGTTTAACTAGTGAGTTAGTGTAATTTGATGATTAGACTAAAAGGGGATTCTCTCACACCAAAGAGATTTACAAGGACCAATAAATTAAAAACAATGTCACCTTTACTCACTATAGAATATATTATTTCCATATCCTATGTTATGGAGCTTTAATAGTACACTACAAAGATTCATGGATTTGTACATTATGTCACCATATTTTTAGGCTTAAACTAACCCCATGTTTTTTCTTGTCAATGTTTAGAGTATTTATTTACACCTTCATGATGATGCTTGTTCAAGTAATGTTTTCATGTTGATATTATTCAACATTTTATAGAGATGATAAATAATCAATTGCTTAATCCTTTTCTAAGAACTTCAATTCACTCATGGATCTCTTCTTGGGGTTTTCTTCAGGTGAAACAACTTTATATTTGAGTTGATGATTTTTGTAGAAAACAAGATAATCACGTGAGAGTCACCCTATATGATTAAATGATTTAGATTTAATCTAGTGTCCAGTTGGATTCCCCTTATGAGGCCCCATATCTCATCTGTATTGTTAGTGTCATGGCCTAAATTCCCTGCTAGGATGTGAGTGATTTTCATTGTGCAATTTCGAAGAACTACTCCAAACCCTAATGGAACCAGATTACCTTTCAAAGCTCCATCAAAATTCATTTTAAAAAAGTTGGGAGGGGGTAATTTCCAAGTAGAGGGGAGGAGAGATTCCAGTGGATTTCATGATGGTATGCATTTTTTTTAATCTTATAGTCCTCGTCTATATAGCGATGAACAATCGTGGAAAATATAAAATTCTCGTGGCAAAACAAACTTTTCATTTGTGTTTTTCCATGAACATTCATCTATATAGTGATGAAAAAACATGGCAAATACAGAATTCTCATGGCAACAAAAAAAATTCATTTTTTTTTTACCAAGAACATTCATCTATATAGCGACGATAAATCATGGAAAATATAACATTTTCATGGCAACAAAAACTCTGCATTTGTGTTTTTGCATGAACATTCGTCTATATAGCACCAAAAAATCATGGAAAATATAACATTCTTGTGGAAAAAAAAAATGCATTTGTGTTTTTCCACGAACATCCTTCTATATAGCGACGAAAGATCATGGAAAATATAGCATTCTCGTGGAAACAAAAACTTTTTGTTTGTTTTTTTCCATGAACATCCATCTATATAGCGATGCAAGATTGTGGCAAATATAACACTCTGGTGGCAACAAAAAAATTTCATTTGTGTTTTTCCACGAACATATATCTATATAACGACAAAACGTCGTGGCAAATATAGCATTCTCGTGGAAACAAAAACTTTTCATTTGTGTTTTTCCACGAACATTTGTCTATATAGCGACAAACAATCGTGGAAAATATAGCATTCTTGTGGCAACAAAAAAAATTCATTTGTGTTTTACCATGAACTTTTGTCTATATAGCGATGATAAATCATGGAAAATATGGAATTTTTGTGGCAACATAAAATTTTCATTTGTGTTTTTCCACGAACATTCGTCTATATAGTGACAAAAAATCATGGAAAATATAGCATTTTTTGTCGCTATATAGACAAATGTTTTTTCGCTATATAGACGAATGTTTGTAAAAAACAATTTTGCTTTAGCAAATGCTTATCAAACAAATGACATGTGGCAGACATATTAATTGTATATTTCCACGATGAGTTCTTTGTCATCGATATAGAGACGAAAAATGATCCACGAAAAATAAGGCCCGCTTTCGTGGCAATTTCGAGACCCACAAAAAATAATGTATTTTGGGACTATCTGTTGTTGTTTGGGTCTCTTCCACCGGATTATGTGGAGGAGAGTCATTATGATCCAACGTTTTCCTTTGAGGAGGTGACTACACACTTTCAGGTGAAAGACTTTAGGTCCTTTGAGACTGGTGGAGAGATTTGTTAGCCACTTTGAATTAGAGATTCAAAAGTAACAAGACAAACACAACCTAATTCCAACTAACAAAGAAACAATAAGCATGCAACTATAAAATTCGTAAGAAATATCAACAACCAAAAAACCTCTCACAAAGTTCACCCTAGGGTGGTTAGGTCCTAAGTCGGAGACATTGAACAATGGATCAAAAGAGCCTTCTAGAAGTTGGTATGGGATGATTAATTCCTAAGAAAAAATAATGAAGGTGTGGGACATGGTTATGATAACCTCATGCAATAATCACCCAAGGTGAAAGTACCCTCTTGAATATCAAAACCCTCTAGTGGAGTTGAAACATAGATTATACATCTACCTCGGGTATTGTAAGAACTTTCAACTTACAGTCACCCATGTGATACCCTATAAAAAGCCACTAAGGTTACCACTTTACAATTGGTGACTAAGAGGAACAATCATGGTAAATACTATGCATATGATTAGGAAATATAGAACTAAGTCCTCGACCCAAAGCTCCAAGGAGAAGTGGTATCACCTAAAGAACTTTCCACCTCAATCCAAAACCCTCAATCACACAATAATCCCACCAAACAAGTGAAGAGGGGATATCTACTCCACTTTCTTATCTTGAACTCATGCTTGACACTAGTGTTAGAGGTGCTTTCTGGATAATCTCTTCTTTCTATGAATGGATTTTTCACTCGTTGGTCAAATTCTAGTTTGGTTTTTTAGCCTTGAAGAATTTACTTTCCAATCCTACACCAAGGCTCTATTCCTAGATTATATTGGTTTTTCTAACAAGAAAAAGTCTAGTTGATTTTTAAATTAAGCATTTACTTTAGAGTCCATTGAATTGATCAAAGGAATGGAAATGCAACTTATGGTGTTCATACACTCTTGCAAAAAGAAACTTAAGAACACTAGCAAATACAAAACTTCACACTTATCCTTTAATGTATTTGGTTTCAAACAAGAATAAATCATAAAAAATTTCAAGCAAAAATCATAATGGAAATTCATACACTCTTTTTATATTTTCTCTTTTGAAATTTATGACAATTTATTCGTACTAAACAATCAATTTAAAGGAGAAATGCAACTAATAAGAACTACAAGAAATGTATAAAAAGAAAAAGAGGGACACACAAATAATACTTTTTCTCTTTTATTTATGAATTAATGCAAACTCACATAGGGGGAAGAAAGAAAGGCGGAGGTAGAGAAAGCATAGACAATAGAGGTAAAAGAAAAGGCATAGTTAGGACCAGTATATAGTTTTCCTGTTGTTATAGAGCCTATTAATTTGACAACAAAGGCAACAGAGTCAAAGGTAAAGGCATCATAGGCATCCAAGCCACAAAAGCAGAGGTTTAGGACCCAGTTGGAGATTCACTCGTCGAAGAGCCAGTTGAAGCACTTGATTCAGAGCCAATTTCAGATCTTACAAGCACAACAACCAAGAAATAATTCACTACTCACACATTCTAACCCTCATAACAAAAAAAATATTGAAAAGAGGAAGGAAAAAGGGGGAAAAACATGACATTTTGAGACTTAGGATGCTCATGCACTCTATGAGAGAGAAACCACTGTGCACATGTACTTACTATGCACATGCACTTACTATGAAGGAAACAAGCATGTACATGTGAAGGAATAATTCATACTTGTGATAATTATATGATGAAATTATTATTAATGTAAGTAGACTTATTCTAGAAGTGATCAAAGACGAGGACAATAAGTGGAGTTATTGATGAAGATATTCTTGGAGATATTGTGGAGATAGTTGTGGATATTGTTATGCTATATTGGACATATTGTTATGAGAGCCTCAATTCTATATTATGAGGCCTCACGAATGTATTGTGTGTAAGAGAGATGTATCATTATTATTTTGTACATTAATGAATATGTGAGTTTTGTGTGTATATTTACATTCTTATGATGATTTCTGTGTGTCATTATTTGTTTCTCTATTGCTCATAATTCCTACATTTGGTATCAGAGAAAGTGTGTTAAATTGATAAGCATGAAGGATTTTTGGTGTGAGGATATTGTCTCATGGTGATTAAAGAGTCTTATTCTACGCCCTCCACCAGTCTATCTCTTTTGTTCATGCCTCTGTTCACTTCGATTGCACTGACTATCTTTGCATCATGTGATCTACTGTGGGATGTGTGAAGTGCTTGCAATTGTGCATCGAGTGGAGCCTATTAAATCTAACAACCACCATTTCCTTGAAGTCTCTCGCTGTCTAGTCGCAGGTGTTCACGGTTATCCACATGAGTTGTTGCAACCTTGGAGCGTGGAGAGTGTTAAATATAACGTAACCTCAACAGTCTGACTATACACTACTAGCTGTACTTTCTATTCTTAATTTTCTTGAGCCTATTTAGCTCAGCTATTTCCCATTGCATTGTAATCTCTTCTGAACCTCTTCAGTTCTTCTTACATTATAATATACTATTTTTTGTTCTATTCTTTCTCTTTGCATTTCTTGCTTCACAATTTATCATGTTATCAGAGCTTCAATAGTAAGCCTCTTCACACAGGCTGGAGAGCAACACGATCCTCACAGCGCAGAGCTTCATGGATCCTGAGAGCACATGACACGATCTCTTTCACAAGGTTTGGAGAGCCGTCCGTCATACTCTTGAAAGATCCTCGCAGGAAACTTTCACGAGGAAGCAGACCGTCTTACGTTCAAAAGATCAACGTAGGAAGATTGTAGAGGTT
>JASDQU010739107.1:253363-275181 GCA_032191745.1 Picea mariana
TATGCCCTCCACAATTTCCTAAGTTTTCATGGATTGTATTTTTTGGTTACACATCATGCCCGCTTCCTTAATGTCAGATCATGTTCCCACATTCACAAGTAAATTATCATAGGATTTGTTTAAACTACAAGGAACATATTTGAAAATAAGCATAATTTATCATCCTAACACTGATGGTCAAGTAGAAGTAGTCAATAAGTGCTTAGAAACCTAATTGAGATGCTTTTCCTTTGGATGGTAGCACTAATGGGATCAACAACTACCCCTTGTAGAATGGTGGTACAATACCACTTATCACGCCGCTCCCAAAATGTCAACATATGATGTTATTTGTGGCCAAAATACCCCCTCCATGGTGTCATATTTACTACGCACATTCAATGTTCATGAATTTGGTCACGTGCTTAAAACTAGAGTGGCCTTTCTCCAAACACTTAAGTACAATATTGCTTTGGTTCAAAATAGAATGAAGCAATAGGATAATTAACATCACATCAAAATGTTCTCTTGCAAAAGGGGATTATGAGTTTCTTTTCCTTTGTTCCTATAATCAGACCTCTCACAAAAACAATGACCACCGAAAGCTAGTGCTAAAGTTCTTTGGATGCTATTAGATTATCCAACACATTGTACAAGTTTATTATAGATCGAATCTTCCTTCCCACTCCAAGATTCATCTAGTCTTTCATGTGTACTATTTGAATAATTTCATGTAGGAAAATTGTCAAGTTTAGATTAGCCTTCTAGAACTTGATGAAGAAGGGTCCATTCAATTATAACTGAAAGTAGTACTGGCCACCAAATTAGAGCATTGAATTTGCTAGCACACTATTTGGGAAACCCTAATACAATGGAAGTATATGCAACTTAAAGATGCCAATTTGGAACCAACAACAACTTAACAATAGTTTTCACACCTCCACCCTTAGGGACACTGTTTCTATTGAAGGGGGAGGGCATGTTAGGGTCCTACCCTAACCTCCCTACTTTGGGGTATTTAGGGGTTATTCAATTAATTTATGAAGAAATATTATTTGGATAAGGCCTATTAGATAGTTAGTCGATATTTAATTAATGTAAAAGTTTCATTCTTTTTAAATACGGCCTACTATGTGGTTGGTACTCATTAATGACGGGACAAAAAATAGTTAGGGTTTTTCTAGTAAGAAACTATTTATAGAGACACAAGGTTATGTAATGTTTTCTCAAGGATTGTTATTATATTGAATCTCTACTCAAAGGAGATTGCCCCTTGAAAGAGACCCATAAAATTTCTTTCACTTTTGGAATTATCAATACATTGGGTTACATTCTACTAGTTTAGTATCATTGTTATTATATTGAATCTCTACTCAAAGGAGATTGCCCCTTGAAAAAGACCCATAAAATTTCTTTCACTTTTGGAATTATCAATACATTGGGTTACATTCTACTAGTTTAGTATCTTTGTCTCTTGTATTTTCTTTTTTTGCACTTATATTTCTCTGAATATAATTCATGTTTTATTGTTTTTGTTAGTTAAGTACATTACAAATTGTCCCTCACWATCTCGTATATGATGCTCATTATGGATGTTAAAYCAAAGCAACTAAAATGTGGTAAAACATACAACAAAATAAACATTGATATGAAAATATGTCACCTATTTTACTTGCAGCACCGGTAGGCATTGTTATAATATAGTGAAAATATTTGAAAATCAATAACCGAAAAAAAAGATGGTGGAGATCAGAGGCTTCTATGTTGTGTAAGCATGGGTCTTATGAAGAATAAAGTAGTCTTGTAGGTACTATAGTTGATAGATCAGAACAATTTTTAATTTATGGAATCAACCCTCCATTTATTCTTCTCGATGTACATAAAACTCACCTCTCACTCACCCTTTTATAGGAAGTGGTCTTTGTTGTAAATAGCGCCTCCATCCACACACCACAATTGCATGCATCATGGTCATTTATATACTATTGAACACTGCTACAATTTTCATCACAAGGAAGACACATGCCAACCACCATTAACCTCAATTGATTCCTTAATTGATTGCAGTAACCTAAATTGGTCCTTAATTTGGTTTTATGATTCTAAGACCGTCCAATCAAAACTGTATTATACATAGGTGATGACCTATAGAGAAGGACAAGTAACCAACACTTTTCCAAAAACCAATTATATTAAATGACAAATTTATGGAACAAAAAAAATTCAAGAGAAGTTACTCATAATTATTATGAAAAAAAAAATATAATCCTTATTATAATGCTAAGACAACATACTTTATGACAACGACTTTAAAAACACATCCTACAATTAAAACAAAACAAATACAAGATATAATTAAAAAACCAATTAAGCTTGTCTAAGAATCCTTCCATGCTAGAATTTTCCAAAGACAAACAAATTAATAAAACATGTCATTTTTTCCCAAAGCATAAAATGTGAGTTACTCAAGGCTACCAACTTTAACATATTAATTTTACATCTTATGAACCGCTACGTTTAAAAAAAAAATTTGAAGGTTAAAGTTAGTGTAACTATTGTGTAAGTGGAATAGACATGTTTAGCAAAGTTATTAGCATATAATAATATTATTCTTTTGTTAAAGTTAATTTTATGTGTTCAAGTTCTCACCAACTACAACTCACTTTAATAGGCTTTTAGGGGACAGTTCTTTTGGTTTTTTTAACTTTAATACGCTTTTAGGGGACAAGTCTTTTGGTTTTTTTAACAACTAATTTTAATGAGCTTTTAGGGTAACAACGTTTTTTTTTTTTTTAAGATTCTTGTGACCCCTTATGAGACTTTAGTGTATACAGGGATGCTTGAATTTTTTATATTTTTAGAGATATTTAAACTATGTACATTTTTTTCTAGATAAATATTCGAGAATAATATGTTATTGATTGATTTCTTTCTATGAAGTTGAAACTTATGATCATATATTTAATAGGTGATTTAGACCATGTAAATATTTCAATAAATCCCTTAGCCTCATGAACATATTAGAGTTTTGTTTCAGCCTCAAGTGGTAGGAGAAACATCTCAAGATGATGAGACCTAATTGATTTAATGCAAAGTTCTTCACCTTGATTCTCATTCAACAAACTTGGTTCTCATTCAACAAATGATGTTCTTTTTTAGTCTTGGATTCCATGTGTACATTTGTATATTTTATTTTCTTGAGGTGTGTTTTCACCCCTAATGTATTCTCTTCATTATATGTTTTACAATCCCATGGGTCATTCTTGACCTTTCATGGGAATTAATAATTATTATACTCAATTCCTTGTTATACAGTTATTTGCCACTTGATCACTTGATGGGAATAATCTAGAGGTTAGCAGTCTGAAACACTAAATTATACCACTTTTCCCTTGAGTTTGCAGTACATTTTTTCCCGGTTGTTGGTTGTCCCTTTACAACTCGTGACCAAAATTGATGGTCACTCCTTGTCCTTTTAAAAGGTGTGACCAGTCGCTCTTTGCAAGAATGCAAGGTGTGAGCAGGTCTGTTACTCCCTATCTAGGATTAGTTTCTAACAAATGATATTAAACCTCGGATTTTTCATGGTTCGACCTCGAGAAGCTTGTTATCTTGGGCATATAGATCCTATCTAGATTAACCTTTGATATTATCTCTATTATCTTATATATTGAGGGTCTCTCATGGGAAAAGGGGGAGAGAAAGGAGAAATAAAACTTATTCTGACAATTTGATTACAAATCTTGGGAAAGTAACTTGGGAAAGGATTGCATCAACTTCCTTGAATGTAAGTTGTAAACCATTTGTCCATTAATAGAAGATGTACAATATTTTCCTCCTTACTTGATTAAATGTAATTGTTATAATCTTTGTACGGAATTGATATTATTATGTTTTGTCACTCAATCTATTAATTCATTTGTACATGATTTGTTTGATCTTGTGAAAGTTTTCTTTGTGTATCTATGTGTGAAAATCCATGTTGGTAAGAGAAAAGGGTATCTTCGAGAAATATAACAACTAAGGAGCATGAAGGGACAACTATCACATCAATGGGTAAGCCTTTCATTCCATCAATTCATAGGTCTTTTAATGTATGATTTAGATCCAAGAAAATATATAGCTTGTGTTTCTATTTTGTCTTAGGTCTAGGAAGATCCTAAGGGAGGTAAATCCTAAACATTTCATTTACCCTACAACAGACTGACAACTCCACTGGGGAATTCATTTTTATTTAGTCGATTTCTTCCTCAAATTTTGAATTCATATCCTCAATATATTTTCCTATTTTAATCCTTGGTTTTTGTTTTCATTATGTCCATAAGTCTTTTCCGAGTCTGTTTGAAAGTGTTTAGACCCATATCTGATAGATATATCTCAGATCTATTAGTTTTCACACTTGCACGATCATAGTCACGGTTTATCCATGACCACAGAGCGACAAAAATATTTTGGTCGCTAGTTACTCAATTGCAGGAAGTGACCAGACCAAGAATTGAAGATTTTTCAGGTCCTATCAAGCTTGCCAACTAGGTTTGTATTTGACCACAGTTTGGCTCTAAGTTTCAACTGTCAAGTGTAGAATATGCTGATGTTCTATAACAACCAACAGTCCAAGAACTTCTTTCTGATTTGTTATGGTTTGCGATTTTGGGTGCTCTAGCATGTAGTTTTAGAAACCATAAGTTAGCACATGCATACCAAAATAAATACAACATGCCTATAGATCTTTACAACTGAAAATAAACATATCTAAGAGACTAACAAATAAATTTTTGTATACAAGTATTTTTGGTCAACATGACCTTGGATAAACCCCCCCCGGGGAAAAGCAGTTTGGAATATATATGTATATATGAGGAAAAAATAAGATGGAATACAACAAGTACAATATATGATGGGACCTAATACAATAGAAACTCGATCTGAGTTGATATACAAACCCAAAACCTCCAAGTGCACCCCAGAAAGGTGTGCCCCACATACAAGCTGGCAAATCCACTAAAAATGCTCCAACTGCAAACTGTGAGCTCAGATATGGAAACCCTTCCACGGGAATGAAGCTCTGCTGAATGGCCTCCCTATGCAACTGATCTCACTGCAATATGATGGCTAGAAGTCATCCTACAACTGATGTGCCCCAATCTGGCAATGCAACCTCCACAAAAGTAGAACCTCTCTCCTAAATAAACAAGGGTAGATGATGCAAGCCTCCCTCCATGAAAGCTAGTGCCCAAGCTCAAGCATCCTCACAAAACTGACCTCATGCTCATCCTCCAAGATCTCCTCTCACAATGAACAAAATAAGAATGAATTCCTCCTTCACCCTTTGTGCCCCTCTTTGACATGCATAAGGAAACCTAAGATATGAATGGTGGATACCATCTCATCTCCCATCTAATCAATGGTTGAGATCTCCCCATAAATATCTAAATCAATAACCCACTTTGGGTTAAGTTTCCTATGTCAACTTTATGTCCCTAATTCACCCCCTTTGTGAATTAATAATCACTTTTAGGCCAAAAATGACTAAATTTCACTTTAGACAAAGTCAAAGTGAAATTAGACAAAAGTACTAGGTACAAAGTGTAATGTCCATCCCACATGTGCTAAGGAGGTCACAAGCACATGGGGAACACCTCCCAAGGTACAAAAATCAACACTCCCTCTTACCGAGGAAGGTGTTCCTCACCAAGCCCATCTTGTCTATGAAATAGACATGATTTCCCTGTGGTCGGTCCTTGGTGAGAATATATGCAACTTGGTCATCTGTAGATACATACTACAACTGAACTGCCCCTCTCTAAACCCAGTCACAAATGAAGTGGTACCTGATCTCAATATGCTTTGACTGGTCATGAAACATTGGATTCTCCAAGATTTTGACACAACTTTGATTATCACAGTGAATGACAGTCGGTGACATCTCCTAACCAAATAACCCAATCAACATCTTACAAATCCAAATGGCCTCACAACTGGCCTGAATGGCCACCATATACTCTGCCTCGATCGAACTCAAAGCAACTGACTTCTTCTTCCGGTTGAACCAGGAAACAAGTATTGACCCCAAACTGAAGCAACACCCTGAGGTGCGTTTCCTGTCAGCAACACATCCAACCCAGTATGAATCTATGTAACCAACCAAACTGACTCCATCTCGCCTAACATTTTTTAGGCCATAGTCCACTGTCCCAGCAACATATCTCAAGACATGTTTTGCCCAAACTATGTGAACACTCCTAAGCTCAACCATGTACTGATTGAGAGTGTTCATGGTAAAACAAATATCTAGTCTGGTGTTAACCAGATACNTTGAACCAGGAAACAAGTATTGACCCCAAACTGAAGCAACACCCTGAGGTGCGTTTCCTGTCAGCAACACATCCAACCCAGTATGAATCTATGTAGCCAACCAAACTGACTCCATCTCCCCTAACATTTTTTAGGCCATAGTCCACTGTCCCAGCAACATATCTCAAGACATGTTTTGCCCAAACTATGTGAACACTCCTAAGCTCAACCATGTACTGATTGAGAGTGTTCATGGTAAAACAAATATCTAGTCTGGTGTTAACCAGATACATAAGTGAACTGATCAATTGCCTGTATACTTTGGCATCCACCAACTGGCTATCTGAAGCACTAAGCTTCTTCCAGTTGGTGATCATAGGTGTAGACATGGGTCTGTAGTCCTCCATATGAAACCTGCTCAAAATATCTATTGCATACTTCCCCTTCTCGAGAAATATGTGATCCTCCTCTTGCCATCCTCAATCTGATATCACTCATCTCAAACTCTGATGCAAGTCCCAGATTGCACTCAAATATGAGATCCTCAGCTCCAGTAATGAATAAATCATCCACATAAAAAATGAGAATGAGTGTGTCCTCACCCCTAATGATGAAATAGAGGTTCAGATCAACATCGCTCTTCTCAAAGCCCATCTGAAGAAAATAAGCATCACTGCGTGAATACCAATCTTGGGGAGCTTGCTTCAGACCATATAGTGCCTTCCTTAGAAGACACATGTGAGTCTCCCTGTCACTCACCTCAAACCCCTGTGGCTACTCTATGTACACCTCCTCCTTAATAAAGCCATTCAGAAATGTGGTTTTCACATCCATCTGGTGAATGCGCCAACCCATCTTTGTTGCTATGGAAACGATAGTCCTGATAGAAGTGTATCTCACAACTTGTGTGAAAGTCTCATCATAATCGACTCCCTCAATCTGTGAGAAGCCTCATGCCACAAAATGGGTCTTGTGTTTCTCCACGCTGCCATATGTAGCAATATTGGTCTTGTAAAACCACCTGGAAGTCACAACTGACTTCCGCACTGGCCTTGGAACCACATCCCAGACATCATTGCACACAATCGAGTCATACTCCTCTATCATGGCCTCTCTCCATACTTGATGGTCCACTACCTGCACAAAAGTCTGTGGCTCAGTATCCTTGATACCCGTCACTAGTGCCAAATATTCTCCCAATCTGATTGGTTGCATGCTCTCTCTGATCTGTCTCTTGGGATCCCCTACATTCTCCCTAGCCTCCTTCAGGGTCTCCTAAAACCATCTAGGTCTCCTCTTTCGTGAAGTGGTCAATGGAGAAATAAGGTCTCTCTGCCCAAGAGTGACTGCCTTGGGACTTGTCTCAACACTCTGAGATCCTGAAGTTTGTGCTCCCTATGAAGTATGTTCTCCATCTGACTGAACATGTTTTGATTGTGACCCTGAAGCTATGCATGGTGACCCTGTCACCCCTGATACTAGTGTACTCGAAATCTAAGGTTGTGCTCCCTCTGAGACTGCAATAAACAACTCTGCATCATCCTCAACTCCAATTCTTGACTCAAGAGATCTCACAAAATCCCTATCCTCCTCAAATATGACATCTCTTCTCACCACCACTCTACTAAGTGGCGGAATGTATATGCGATAGGCTTTCAACACCTCTGAGTATCCAACTAGAATCCCCTTCTAGGTTGTGGGGTCTAGCTTTGTCCTCCTCTTCGAGGGGACATGAGATAAATTCAAGCACCCAAAGATCCTGATGTGCTCGACATCAGGCCTCCTACCAATGAAGGCCTCCTCATGAGTCATCTTCCCCAATATCCTGTGGGGGCTCCTGTTCTGTAGGTAAATTGCAGTAGCACATGCCTCTACCCATAAGTACTAAGGCAAACTCTGATCATGCATCATGGATCTCGCTGCACCGGTAATGGCCCAGTTCTTCCTCTCAGCAACCATGTTCTGTTGGGGGTTGTATGGTATGGTCATCTATCTCTTGATTCCATGCTATGCACATAAGTCCACAAACTGTCGCAAGGAATACTCTCCCCCATTATTCAACTGCAAGACTTTGATCTTCTTTCTCGATTGGTTCTCCACAAGAGCTATGAACTCTTGGAACCGTGTGAAGACCTCAATCTTGGCCTTCAGGAAATATATCCAAGTCTTCCTCAAGTAAGCATCAATAAATGTGAGATAGTAATCACAACCACTCAAGGACCTCCAAGTCATGGGCCCACACATGTCTGTGTGTACTAAATCCAGTATTCCAGCTGACCTAGTGTCACTGCTGGGGAATGATGTCTTGGTAAACTTACCAAGAACACACCCTCTACACACATCCTGATGGTAAATACTGATCTGTGGCACTTCGGCCACAACATCTCTCAGTCCTCCAAGAGCCCCATGATGTAGGTGGGCCATCCTGTGATGCCATAACTCACATATCTGTCTGTTGTTGTCGCTACTCGCTGCCAATGCATGAAGTGGCTGAAAAATTAATATGAACAGTTTCCCATCCCTAACTCCAATCACCTATCCTGAGGCAAGTGAAGACCCCCAAGGATGAATCAGTACCTCGGTGCCTTTGAATGTCACCTCAAGACCTCTATCCTGGAGGGTGGAAATTGAAATAAATTTCTTCTTCATCCCAGGGACATAAAGAACATCTGTAAACGATATAGGTGGCATGCCATCTCTTTGAAAGGCAACTATTCCAACCCCTGCAACTCTGACCACTCTATCATCTCCAAGAGAAATCTTAATCCTAACCTTAGTGTCTCTAAGATCAGAAAAATTCTCTCAAAGTCCATTCATATGGATTGAAGCCCCGCTATCAATATACCATATACTGGGCGCCATCTCAACTGAAGTGAAACATATGAGGAAAGCACTCTCTCTCTGAAACTATGTCTGAAAATATATCTCCTTTGTTGTAGCTCTGATACTACCCTTCTTCTTCTTCCTGTTCGGGCCTTGTCCAACATAGTGCCCAAACATCTTACAAACAAATCCCTTCACTTTGTTCATATCTCTCCTCTGACCACTGCCCTGACCAATGATTCTCTCTCCTCCTCCACTCCCCTATGGTGGCACCCCAAACTTGGGACCCTGCTGACCCCCACGTCTGACCTTCTTCTTTCCCTTTGTCCAAAGAGAAAGATCCTCTTCACCCTGACCAATATGTTGTTGCTACTGTCCAGAAGCCTTGATTGCAATCCTAATCTCCTCCTGGACGAAGTCATCCCACATCCTCTCCCATGTAGGCATGACCTCCCTGTAAACTATGCCACTGTAATGTCCCCCATCTCTTGATAGAGAGGTGATGAGGAGACTCAGTGGCTTGGGTAACCCTACTAGGTCATAGTCTCACACTAAAGGGGAAATTCAACTAGACTAAAGTTATATTTTTAAGTTGACTTGAGAAAGAAAAAGGATAAAGAAGAAAAAGATAACTCAATAGAAGAATAGAATTTAACCCTGGGAGTTAACCTAACTCAAGAGAGAATTAGAAGGAAAAGTATAAGTAAGAGGTTGGGGTGCACCTATTATTCATTTTGGATTTGGTATATTACTTTTTATTGCTCTTGAGCATTCAGTTTGGGGGTTTTGTTGTACAAACCCTTGTGAGCAACTGAGTGGTGAAATACCCACTCACCTTGTTCCATAGCTTGGTCTTGGGGATGAAAGACTCCTCCACACCATTCTTTTCTCAGCATATTTTCTTCTAGCACTTTAGAAAGTAGCAGGGCCGTACTATTCTTATGTTTCCAGCAAGGGGGCACCATCATCTAGAGAAGGGTTTGATCCAGCTTATCAGAAGAGCCTATGTCCATTCCGACACTTGGGTTTTACTTGCAGAGGCACCACCATCATTCTGAGGGTTTTTCAAGAGATTTATCACCATCACATAATTAGCTTCAGATTGGGATGTCTTGGAGGAAAAGGGGGCATCCCATGATTCAATAAATCTCAGATCTAGAGAGCTTCACCTASAATATGAGTCTGAAACTTCTCCTACAGGCTTCTCATAGCCTGATMTACATTCCTAGGAAGTTTAAGGGTATTTGGAGGCTTTTCTCATTAGGGACGAATCACCTAGGGTTCTAGGCCTCCAGGAGGGCACAACTTCAGTAGAAGATTCAGAGTTTGGAGGAGTTTKCCTTGGACGTTCAACTTGATATTTAAGGGGGGTGATCCTATCACCCTGATCTATCATTTGGCCAAGTTTGGACTCATTTGGAGTCTTCTTTCAGTGGGATCRATTTATTGAGGTTTTCATCCTTCTACCGGGGTGTGGCATTCTTCATCTAGAGGGTTTGGCATTCAGATCTGCTTGTATTGATCTTCATTTCTTAGTCATCCTTTGGAGGCTTGTTTTGTATCAGTGGGAGCACTTTGTASMAGCTCATACTYGTTATCTATTGGATTCATATGAGGATTCTCCCAGATCTTCTCTTTCTATTGTATCCGATTCATGCTTCTATAATAAAGGTCAAATCTATGCTTGTGTTTTTCTATATCTTGATTATATGGTGATCTTGCATGTGTTGGATGAATCTGGTATAAACATCATTTAAATAATTGGAAACTTCAATAGACACCTGCACATCAAACAAATCAGTGGTAGTTAGTGGTTCCCATCGAAAAAATTGGCTTGGGATCATTACATTGGTATCAGAGCTTTGATCCTCCAAACCTGTGGAGGGATCAACGCATGCAGAGGTACAATGGAATATTTATGGGTCGGAGGAAGAAACCCAACAGTGAAACAGAGGCTGAAATGGAAGGGTCAGGGGATGACCGTGAGCCTCAAGGCTTGGCCTTCTTAGCAGCCAAATTTGATAAGTTCCAACAAACCATAAACCGCACAGAAAGCACATTGGTCCAACACTTATATTATTACCGGGAAACCAGAAGAAGGGGACAGGTTGAAATTTCTAAAACCTTGAAGAAGGTTGACGAGAACCTATAGCTGATGAACAAGAATCAATCCCAGATAATTGAACTTTTGATGCAAGTAACCCATCAAGGGAAGGACCCTGATATGTATGAAAATAAGGAGGCTGGTGGATCTGGTGGAGTCCATGAGGAGATCAGATATAACCTGGAGAAAGCCCCCAGATCCAAAGGAAGTCTGGGAGATGGCATGTCCCAGGTTCATATGGGTAGCAGGGTCAATCCTAGGTGATACATGCCCATGTTCACAGATGAACAACTAGGCTGACATTCGGGTAGCAGAGATAACCCTAGACCGTACATGCCCACATTCACAGATGAGCAAGGGCAACAGGAACAAGTTGAAGACTTTGTGGAACAATTGGCAAGGAGTACCAAGGAGTACTATAGTTTGGATATGAGGGTCCAAAGACAGATGTCCCTAGATCAGTATTTCCAACTCAGATTCAGAAATCAACCTAGGACAAACCATAGGGGAAATTTTGAATTTGAACGAAGGGCATGGAAGATAGAGATCCCATACTTTAATGGTACGTCCAAGATGACAGCACAATCTTGGGTGCAAAAGCTAGATACCTACTTGTAGCTTATCCCCATGAGGGAGATGGAGGCCATCAAGTTTGCCACTATGTACTTGGATGACAAGGCTCACAACTGGTGGTATCATGGACTCACCACACTTGACCACAATCAAATTGTGTCCTATACAGAATTCACTCAGAGGCTCATTGATAGATTTGATCAAGGAGATCCTGAGCTACATTTCCGAGAGCTCACCCAACTCAAGAAAATAGGTACGGCTAAGACATATATTGATGAATTTCAGAAGTTGGCAGTGATGGTGCAAGATATGTCCCTGACCAGGCTCATGATTCTTTTCATAGAAGGGTTGGGTAAAGGCCTTCAAGCCTACCAAGCTACAGGAGGCTATTTGGAAGATGAGGGATTTGGGTCCAACAGCTAAACCTAAATTCATACCTAGACCACCTCTTAACAATGGTGGAAGATATCAAAGGCCTCCAATGAACCTAGCAGGACGTGACCCAAGGGGATTTGAAAAGGGCTGTGGCAGAGTGGATGAAAACACTAGTAGGGAATTGAGAAGGAAACAACTTTGCTTCACTTGCAAAGAACCATGGAACCCAGCACACAAATGCATGGGCCGTGGTCAAGTGCACTACATTGAGGTCACTTCAGAAAACGAGGAGGAAGAGGAGATAGGTCAGATACAAAACATGGAGGCCAATACCATTGAGACAAAAGAGGAGTAGATCATAGGACAGGACAATATGGCCACCTTGGCATATATTAGTGGAGTGCCAAAGTATAACACCTTCCGAATGAGGGGGGTCTTGCAAGGACATAGGGTTTCAGTTTTGATTGATGGAGGAGCTTCCCACAACTTCATTGACTTAGAATTATTGAAAAGGAGGCACATACCCACAGTAGAATTTGAAGGATTCAAGGTGGAGGTAGCAGGTGGAGGCACTATGCCCTATGACCGATACATTTCAGGCATGAAGCTTACCCTGGGTAGGCATGAGTTGATACATGACATCTATGTCATGGACCTTCCAGATACCAACATCATCCTAGGGTTTCATTGGCTCAACACATTATGGCTTATCACCACCAACTAAAAAACTATGAAAATGTCATTCATAGAGGAGGGTGGACGAAAGGTAGTGCTTCAGGGCATGACAGGGAATGATGCAAAGGTATTCACGACCAAGAGGATAGAGGCCATATTCCGAAGAGATGAGATAGTATACACAACTGAATGGAGGATTGTGACATGTATGTATGAATAGGGAAAGGTTCACTACACTCCAGAGATCAAGGAAATCCTTGATAGGCACCACAAGGTGTTTGGGCCTATTCCTTCAGGGGTACCACCAGATAGGGGGTTTGAGCACATTATTGAGCTAGAGGAAGGGGCCAAACCAGTTATTACCACACCATACAGACATCCCAAGAAGTACAAAGAAGGCCATCAAGGAACTTCTGGATATGGGGCACATCAGGCCCAGCAGTAGCCCTTTTGCTTCTTTAGTAGTGCTGGTGAAAAAGAAAGATGGCACTATGAGGATGTGTATTGACTTTAGGGCCTTGAATAAAAAGACCATCAAAAATAGGTATCCAATACCAAGGATTGATGAACTGTTGGATGAATTGCATGGGGCCATCTACTTCACTAATATTGATCTTCATTCTGGTTATCATTGGATCAAGATGAGGGAGAAAGACATCTCAAAAACAACTTTTAGATGTCATTACGACCATTATGAGTTTTTGGTGATGCCCTTTGGTTTAACCAATGCCCCTACTACGTTCCAATCATGTATGAACCATGTGTTCAACAAGCAGCTGAGGAAGTACCTGTTGGTATTTTTTGATGACTTGCTTATCTACAGCGAGACGTGGGAGGAGCACCTAAGGCATGTGGATCAGATTTTGTCAATCATGGAGGAACAGTCACTGTATGCTAAGGAGTCCAAATGTGAATTTTGAATGACAGAGGTCCTCTACTTAGGACACATTATAGGGGCAAAGGGGGTATAGGTACATCAGGAGAAAATGCAAGCCATCTTGGAATGGCCTACTCCTAAGACACTTGCAGAATTGAGAGGATTTCTGGGCATGTGCACATATTACAGGAAGTTTGTCAAAGGATTTTCTCAGCTGTGTGCACCTTTGACCGATTTGACTAAGAAAGGATCCTTCAAGTGGGATGAGCAGGCTCAAATAACAATGGATAAGATGAAGGAAGTGATGAGTACGTGCCCAGTATTATCCCTTCAAGACTTCAACCTTCCTTTTACCTTGGAGTGTGATGCCTCTGGGGAAGGAATAGGGGTCATACTGATGCAGAAGAGGCACCCTCTTTCTTATGAGATTCAAAAACTTAGGGGTCCCGAGCTACTCTACAACATTTATGACAAATAAATGTTGGCTAATATGCATGCGCTAGCCAAATTTCAGCAATACTTGGTTGGTGACTAGTTTGTGGTCAAGTCAGATCATAACAGTCTCAAATATCTATTAGAGCAAAAGGATTTGAATGAGAGGTAGAAGAAATGGGTAAGTAGAATACAGGCCTACGATTTGGACATTGAATTTTTCAAAGGGAAGAACAATGTGGTGGCTGATGCATTATCCAGGAGGCCATCCATCTTTTCCATGACCAGGGTATCAGTTGACTGGAAAGACCATCTAGTGATGGAGTATGCAAAGGATCAGTTCGCATGCAAACTGTTGGATGGGAAGGTACAAGATGATGACTTCAAGGTTGTGAATGACCTCATCTACTATAAGGACCGAATATTTTTGATCCCTGAATCGGCCTTCAAGGCTAAGATATTGTAGGCGTACCATAACTCACAAATGGCAGGGCATCAGGGGATCAGCAAGACATACAGGCAAGTGAGAGAATGGTTCTCATGGAAGGGCCTCAAGGAGGACGTGATTAAGCACATCAAGGAGTGTACTACATGTCAGGAGAACAAAGATGAGCACAGACATCCAGTAGGACTACTACAACCCTTACCCATTCCGGAGCACAAATGGGAGAGCATATCCATGGATTTCATCATCGGGTTGCCGAAGACACAAGGAAAGGACTGCATATTTGTAGTCGTGGAAAGGTTGACAAAGTTCTCACACTTCTTCGCCATAACCATTGACTTCAGTGCAACAGAGGTGGCCAAACTGTTCTTTAGGGAAATCTTCAGGTTGCACGGCCTACCCAAGACCATTATCAACGATAGGGATAGCAGGTTCATGAGTACATTCTGGCAGGAATTATTTATGTTGGTTGGTACAGCCTTGACTCCTAGCACTAGGTATCACCCTCAGATAGATGGATAGACAAATATCATCAACAAATGGGTGGAAGGCTAGCTCAAAAATTATGTGGCAGGACAACAAAAAGCGTGGGCCAGATGGTTGCACTTGGGAGAGTACTGCTACAACACCACCCAGCATACGTCCATAGGCATGTCACCATTCAGAGCCTTATATGGCTACGATCCTTTATCTTTTGGGGAGGTTTCGTTCGGTGACAGCAGGGAACCTATGGTACGGGATTGGATACAGCAAAGTCAAGACATTATCTGGGAGCTTAAGGATCATCTACAGAGAGCACATAACTAGCAAAAGGTCCAAGCAGACAAATGCAAAGTTGATCTTACTTTTGAGGTTGGTGACCTGGTCTACTTGAGGCTCCAACCATACAGGTAGGCTTCCATAAAAAGGAGCGGAGCAGATAAACTACAACCACGTTTCTTTGGACCCTACAAAGTTAGCAGAAGGATAGGGGTTGTAGCCTATGAGTTGGAGCTTTCACAGGGCAACAAAATACACAATGTCTTCCATGTCTCCTACCTTAAGAAAGCCCTCATCCAACACATTAGACCCATTGAGGTATTACCTCCCCTGGATGAGGAAGGACAAATTGTTTTGATTCCAGAAGAGATATTAGAGGTCCGAGAGAAAAGGCTCAGAAATTGAAGCATCAAAGAGTACCTGATCAAATTGAAGGATTTACCCATTGAGGATGCCACATGGGAAAAGGAGCACGTGGTAAGAGAAAAAGGTTTGGAATTGTTTGAGGACAAGTAATTTCAAGCAGGGGAGACTGTAATGTCCCCCACCTCTTGATAGAGAGGTGATGAGGAGACTCAGTGGCATGGGTAACCCCACTAGGTCATAGTCTCACACTGAAGGGGAAATTCAACTAGACTAAAGTTATATTTTTAAGTTGACTTGAGAAAGAAAAAGGATAAATAAGAAAAATATAACTCAATAGAAGAATAGAATTTAACCCTAGGATTTAACCTAACTCAACATAGAATTAGAAGGAAAAGTATAAGTAAGAGGTTGGGGCACACCTATTATTTATTCTGGATTTGGTATATTGCTTGTTATTGCTCTTGAGCATTCAATTTAGGGGTTTTGCTGTACAAACCCTTGTGAGAAACTCAGTGGTGAAATACCCACTCACCTTGTTCCACATCTTGGTCTCAGGGATGTAAGACTCCTCCACACCATTCTATTCTCAACATATTTCCATCTAGCGCTTCAAAAAGTAGCAGGGCCGTACTGTTCTTGTGTTTCCAACAAGGGTGCACCATCATCTAGAGAAGGGTTCGATCCAGCTTATCAAGAGAGCCTATGGTCATTCTGACACTTGGGTTTTACTTGCAGGGGAACCACCATTATTCTGGTGGTTTTTCTGGAGATTTATCACCATCAGATAATTAGCTTCAGATTGGGACGTCTTGGAGGCAAAGGGGGCATCCTATGATTTAGTAAATATCAAATCTAGAGAGCTTCACCTAGAATTTGAGTCTGAAACTTCTCCTACAGGGTTCTCATAGCTCGATCTACATTCCTGGAAAGTTTCAGGGTATTTGGAGGCTTTTCTCATTAGGGCCGAATCACCTAGGGTTCTAGGCCTCTATGAGGGCATAGCTTTAGTAGAAGATTCAAAGTTTGAAGGAGTTCACCTTGGATGTTCAACTTGAGATTTTAGGGGGGTGATCCTATCACCATGATCTATCATCTGGCTGAGTTTGGACTCATTTGGAGTCTTCTTTCAGTGGGATCAATTTATTGAGTGTTTCAGCCTTCTACTGGGGCGTGTCATTCTTCAGCTGGAGGGTTTGGCATTCATATATGCTTGTATTGATCTTCATTTCTTAGTCAACCTTTGGAGGCTTATTTTGTATCAGTGGGAGCATTTTGTAGCAGCTCATACTTGTTATCTATTGGAGCCATCTGAGGATTCTCCCATATCTGCTCTTTCTATTGTATTTGATTCATGCTTCTATAATAAAGGTCATATCTATGCTTGTGTTTTTCTATATCTTGATTATATGGTGATCCTGCATGTGTTTCATGAATCTGGTATAAACATCATTTAAATAACTGGAAACTTCAATAGATACCTACACATCAAACAAATCAGTGGTAGTTAGTGGTTCCCAGCGAAAATTTGGCTTGGGATCATTACATTCACATACAAATGGACCCCACAGTTTGGTGAAGATATTCATAGCTTTCCTCACCAAAGAGTTAGGATCAACAACCTCTCCGATGGCTCCAAGATCGTCTCTGATCTGAGTGTAATGACCAAGGAATGAAGTTACTGACTCATCCTTGAGCATGTGAATGCCCTTGATTCGGTCATGAAGAAACATCTTCTGGTTCTCATTGGAGCTCTCATACAAATTGCATAGAGATGCCCACATCTCATATGCACAAGTATTCCCCATCAAATGAGGTATGATATGGTCACAAATTGCGCCACAAATAGTTCTCTTCGCCTTTTTGTTCCTTTTCATGAACTCTGCCACCGATATGGGAGAAGTGACAGGAATGGGGGGAACATATGCCTCGACTATGTCCCATCACTCAAGTTCCTCTAAGACGAAGATCATCCTCACCTTACAAGGTGACCAATTTCTAGCCCTTGCTAGCTTGTCCTCAACTCGCATCTGAGATGCTGACATGCCTGCCAAACTGCAATCCCCAACTGATGCTCACACTGCCAAGGAAAAACCTATCTCACTCTTGTCAATAGAGGTGTGAAAAGAGACAAGTGTAATCTGACCTCACTCCTAACAAAATAGGTGTGAAAATAGGTCAATTCAAATCAGCCTCACTCCTACTGCATAGGTGTGAAAAGAGATTGATGACTAGTGTCCAAAACTGCCCAACTGTCCTCTGCACGAATATTCCCTCTAACAACCACTAAATGAGTCAATGGATGTCCACAAAAATATGCCAAGAAGATGTATATGAGAGCCAACAAAATGTTGTCCCAACTGCTCAAAATTTCATCCATCTCAGCTCTGATACCATGAAGATTTTTAGGTCCTATCAAGCTTGCCAAATGGTTTTGTATTTGACCATAGTTTGGCTCTAAGTTTCAACTGTCAAGTGTAGAATATGCTATTGTTTTATAACAGACAACAGTCCAAGAACTTCTTGTTGATTTGTTACGGTTATATTTTCTATTTTGGGTGCTCTACCATGTAGTTTTAGTAAATAGAAGTTAGCACATGCATACCAAAATAAATACAACACACCTATAGATCTTTACAGCTGAAAATAAACAGATCTAGGAGACTAACACATGCATTTTTGTACATGGGTATTTTTTGTCAACATGACCTTGGATAAAACCCCCCCGGGGAAAACCAATTTGGAATATATATGTATATATGAGGAAAGAAGAATATGGAATACAACAAGTAAAATATATGATGCAACCTGATATAATAACAACTCGATCTGAGTTGATATACAAGCCCCAAACCTTGAAGTGCGCCCCACATACAAGCTGACAAATCCACTGAAACTGCTCCAATTGCAAAATGTGAGCACAAATCTGGAAACCCCTCCACAGGAATGAAGCTATGTTGAATGGTCTCCCTCTACAACTGATCTCACCACAATCTGATGGCTAGAAGTCCTCCTACAACTAATGCACCCCAATCTGGCAATGCACCCTCCACCGAAGTAGAACCTCTCTCCTAACTAAACAAGGTTATTTGATGCAAGCCTCCCTCCATGAAAGATAGTGCCCAAACTTAAGAATCCTCAAAAAACTGACCTCATGCTCATCCTCCAAGAGCTCCTCTCACAATGAACAAAATAAGAATGAATGCCTCCTTCACCCTTTGCACCCTTCTTTGACATACATAAGGAAACCTAAGATATGAATGGTGAAGATCATCTCATGTCCCATCTGATCAATGGTTGATATCTCCCCATAAATATCTAAATCAATAACCCACTTTGGGTTAAGTTTCCTATGTCAACTTTATGTCCCTAATTCACCCCCTTTGTGAATTAATAGTCACTTTTAGGCCAAAAATGACTAAATTTAACTTTACACAAAGTCAAAGTGAAATTAGACAAAAGTACAAGGTACAAAGTGTAATGTCCATCCCACATGTGCTAAGGAGGTCACAAGCACATGGGGAACACCTCCCAAGGTACACAACTCAACTAGAATTACACTGCTCTCTGTGAACAATTCTTTGTTGTTGCCCTCTAGTCCTATACTAGGAGAGAATAATGCTTTGTGGTTTCCCTATGGTCATTAACAGGGTGCGACCAGGCTCTAAACGCCATTTTGCAAATGGTCATCCTTCAAACTAAGCTCATATCTATGTTTGTCCTTTCTTCCACCCCTTCAAATCTCTCTCAAATCTGTCATAACAATCATTGCTCCAACATTTTTCAAGATAATTTGAAATTTTTTCCTTTTTGTGCCATTTGTTCATCTGATTAAAAGAACTTTTTGTTTTTTGTGTACAATTTAGGTCATCTAATCCCATTCCTTTAGCATTTTAGTGTTGATGGAACTTTTTTGAAGATAGTTTGTTGGCACAGGGGCAGACCTAGGGTTCAACACTTAACAACACACCAACAAAACCTTGACTACCGACCCTTTCGACAACACTTGCAAGGTAGGCGAGGTCTCACCTGAGGTAGAAGCAAGGGGGGGTTATAGGACATTGGTGTTTGTAACCAACTAGGACATAGATATGTGATAATAACACTTCACAGGGTATTCTCTTAACGCTTAAGAAGTGATATACATTAGTTCATTAACCTTATTAACATCACAGAACGTACCCAAGAATAGATTTAGCATAGTAACAACAAAGATTATGTACTTCAACCACTTAGCACATAGCATTCTGAATCAGATATAGCATTCTAGCATAAGCAATGCCTTTAAGAAACACATACATGTTCATTACACATATAATCTAAGCACTAAGCATAACAGATATAAAACTTCACAAAGAAAACCATAAGACACCAGATGTATGTGGTTCACCCCAGTGTGGGGCTACATCCACCAACCACTTCACCTTCTTTATTATGTACTCAAATCTTACATTCATTCACTCCTGTGCACTAAGCCACAGATTCAAGCTTTTCATAGGACAAGATATCTATGCATTGAGCACCAGATCCTCCTTCCAAAACTAGGTCAGGGCACAGAGCCAACCCTCTACTAAGTACAAAGCCTTAAAACACATACATTCCTAGGCACAAAGTCGTTCAAACTACTTTCACTTAGCTACAAAAACTACTACTTCTACCATACATCCTTATTTTATTTATACTTTTACAAACCCTTACAATAAGGCCTAGTCATGGATAAACCCCATGGGACGACATCCCATAAACCCATTACAAAAACCCTAGAGGACCCCTTACTGGGTCCACATAGCCTGGAAAAATGGGTGAGATCCGTGATCTCATCTCCCCCTAGGCGCTCCTTCTTCGAAAAATGTGTAGAAGTCCAAAAGTGGTCCAAATTTGACCAAGGTTTCCTCAAAACTTGGTCGAGGGCCAACAGGCCCCCAACACTCACTTGTGACTCGTCCCGAGTCACTCAGGTTTGGACAATGTTTCTTTGAAGGCCTCAAGATTAATTCGGGCTGACTTGACTTGTTGCTTCAGCTGAGCCTCTCGCTCAGTGAGCTCCTGGATTTTCTGCTCTATAATAGGCCCTTCCAGGTGTTGTTCTACTGATGCAACCACTTGGTCCAATTACTAGATCTGTCCATCAATCTCTTCGAACACCTTGCAGTCTTCATCCTACAATGGTTGTAGTTTCTATGTGACTTCCATTACCTTCCCATGGAGGGCAGTGATCTGTTGTTGTACTATGTGATACTCCTGGGATCTCTTCATTYTCTCAACTACGGTGAGCAACTTCATCTGTGCTTGCATGAAAAATTCCTGCTTATGTGCCTCCTGTAACTACTTCCATCTTTCTTAGCTATGGATCCTCGACGAGGTGTTCATATTTCTGTACTATGTGCGCTTGTTTKCACTCTGTGGTGAGGGATCTTATCCTTACTGTTGTGTTCTTAGTGGTTTCCTCCCTCTGGTCACGCACCTCCTGCGGGGTGCTAGGTATTGATTGGATCTCCAATTCTATTATTCTAGCCTGAAGCTGATGGAGGGTCTTAGCGAGCTTCACTACTTGAGCCTCAATTGACTCTTTCTCCTCCTATTCCAATCCTGGAATAAAGTGACATTCTTTACTCACTGCTTCTTTGAACATGGCCCACTCTACGAGCAACTGCTCCTTTTCTCTTTTTAGCTAGGCTTTTTCCTCCTGGTGCTTCGCCTGAAGCTCTTCTTTCTCACTTTTCTGGGCTACTACATTTTCCTGCACTATACTTAATTGCACTAAGACTTCACATTTCTCTTGTTTCAAGGATTTTGTAGCCTTCTCCTTCTCTTTCTAGAATCTATGAATTTGATCTTCTGTCGCATCCACAAGTCTTCTTAATTAGCCTGGTTCATCCCTCAATTCTGCAATCTGTGATGAGGAAGGCACAGTAGGTACTACACAGACCAAAAGAACAACTTGTTGTACTTCCTTCAATTATTTTTTGATCCTTCCATATAGATCCTCCTACTTCTCTCCATATCTATGAAATATGTCCTCGAAAGCATCCTCCATAGCTCTGCAGACCAGACTGATATCGTCCTCCGTGAGTGTGGCCTCCAACTGGGGCTTATTAGCACGCGTCTTCTTCTTTGCT
>JASDQU010739107.1:276033-288673 GCA_032191745.1 Picea mariana
GGGAATTTCTTCCTTACGAGCTTGCCAACTATGAGTTGGCAAGTGAGGTGCACTGCGCCATCCTGTATAGAGGCTAGCTTGGAACCTTGCTTTCCTTTTTCGACTTCTCCATAATATTCCTTGATGCATTGTTCCAAGGAGCGGTATGAGGCCTTCCTTGGATAAAAATGCCGAGGGTCAGGTCCGTTCATGCTTAAGCCCATGATCCGGTTGATTAGCGCCATATCCATAGTAATTATTTTTTTGAGCCACAAGTATCCACCATGATAACACGACAGGAGGAGTTTAATGCAAGCATTAACCTCCTGGTGGTGACCAAAATGGCGGATCTTCATCACATTCAGCACCGTGGACTGCGCCATCCACTCAATCCATGGATGTGAGATGAGGTGAGGATTCTTCCCGGTTGACTTTGTGAGATAGTGATGGGGTTTCGACATAGTGTAGTACTTCTTGTCTCCTAAATTGAATTCGTTGTTCTTCAGTAGTGGGATCTATCCTAAATGACTCCTGACTACATGTATTTCTTTTAGAATGTACACGGTGAACACGGTGTACTCATAATCTTGGAGGATGCTTTCATGGTTAACGACGCCAACCAAAGGTGGGATATACTCTGGTAGGATCGACGGGATCTGATTCAAATTAGCCAGATCACTGCAATGCTTACTTCCATGCTCAATAACGGAGTTAACATGGCCAGAGCGATGTCCAGTCAGAGGGGAAGCCTTCAATCCCCTAGTCGACGATGCTTGGACACCTTCAAATTTTGGTATGTCAGCCATTAGATTCTTGAGGACTTCCTTGATAGACTTCTCTAGTTCACTAGGTTTGCTCGACATTCTAACTTTTAAACAGACAGGTCGGGGTAGACAAACAGAGAGGCAGGGTAGACAAATGGATAGGCGGAGTTTAGTTTTTTATAACACAATTCGAAACACAAACAATTCTCTTCTTGGCTCAGTTAATCACGGGTAGAAAAAAAGTGCTCCCGGTGCAGCATCCGACGAGTTAAATAAGCAGGGCATCGTAACAGATTCTTCCAATGGCCAGGAATGCTTCCATCAATGTGAATCTGTCTGTTATGGCGTGGTCTTAACGTCCAAGAGCGGTGCATCAGCCCACAAATGTGTTTTCTAACCATTTCGGAGCATAGTTCTAATGGTTGGGGGCGCCTCCAATGGTCATATATCTTTTCCAGGGTGAAGTCCCATTCTAAGCGGACATATTGTTCCGGTGAGGTTCAAATCCTGCGAACCTGCCTCCTGCGAGATTTTAGTCTGCGAAGTGTTCCATCTGTTCTTTGTAGCTTCTTGTAGCTTTTCCAACTTAGAGTTATTTTTATTGATCTTCCTTGCATTCTTTCCTATGATCTGAGTCTCTCTAACTGTTTCTAAAATTCTCTTTCCATTTTTATTCTTATCTTCCCCTAGCGTAGTGACTTCGCATTGTTGAGGTTCCCTCAAAGGATCTGAGGTTAATATCCATTTTCTTAACACTTCCTAGGTGGACATACTTCTTTCTAAAATAGATAGGTCCTTCAAGCCTTCTTGCATTATTTCAACCTTGACAACTAATTCTCTTTTCTTTTGTCCCTCCTGCGTTATTACTTTGCTCTATTGCTTTGACTTATCCTCTTGTTCTTCTATTACTCGGTCTATTTTTCTAGCTATGAAATCCTAGTTCTTGATTTTTCTTTTCTGTATCTTCATCCTCTGCTTTCCTTCTAATCTGATCCTTCTCAATCCAAGTCTTTCCTAATAAAACTGGGAAAGGGGTGTTGTTCTAAACAAACTTAATCACTTTAAATTCCTCTTCAGTCATTGTTCCATGAATAATAATAGGTACATTAGTAACTCTTCCACATAAGGTTATCATCTTTCCCATAAACAAGCCTATCCTTCCTAACGAAGGTATCATAGTAGTCTTTCCCAAAATTTCCCAAGTGTATTCTGTCATAATATTCACTTGTGTTTCCTCATCCAAGACACAATCTATATCGAAGTCTTCTATTCTTGCACTTATGCATTGTTTTAGTTTCAAGATCTCTGGTAAACTGACATCTTTGTGAATATGCATCATTTCTTTAAACTGTAATAATGTAGCCTGAGCTTCCTCTGATTCTTTCTCTTTATGACTCTCTAACATGCCCTTGGTCTTTTGACTTCCTTCATAGTTTTCTTGTATGATTTTCATCCTTTCAACTTTAGCAATCATCCTTGGACACTCTTCAACTTCATGAACAACAATATTACAACAAAGACAAATAGGACCTATGCCAGGGCATTCCTTAGCAAGGTGTCCTAGTATTCTGCAGTTATAACACATTGTCAATCCTATTTTTCTTTTAAACGTTCCCGATCCTTTTATGTACTGCAGACTAGGATCGTAGTGCTAGACTTGCAATCTGAAAAAACACTTTCTAGGTTCCTGCATCCACTTATTAGTCCAAAACCTCTTTCTATGCATAGGAATAACATATCTTTCTTCATTTCCATTAAATTTACTCAAATCAACTCTTTCTTTCAACTGCATGCTAGCCTTCAGACTAGGACATAACTTATTAAACGTACTTAAATTCATGCTTTCGAAACCAAAATTTTCACTTATCTTTCTCTTGTCAAAGAAAAAAGATTTACCTCTTTTTAGATCTCACCTCTTTTATTCATATTGTATTTCTTTCTTAGCACAGAGCTTTGCAAGTCAAGTAGATTATTGTGCACTTTAGCAACAAATCTATGCATAGAGCTTCTCTTTTCTTTACTTCAGTTCCCAACAATCACATTTTCAAGTCCTGGCAACGGAACCATTTGTTGGCACAGGGGCAGACCGAGGGTTCAACGCTTAACAACACACTAACAAAACCCTGACTACCGACCCTTTTGGAAACACCTGCGAGGTAGGCAAGGTCTCACCCGAGGTACTAGCAAGGAGGGGTTAAAGGACATAGGTGTATGTAACCAAGATGGGACACAGATCTGTTATAATAACACTTCGTAGGGTATTATGTTAATGTTTAAGAAGTTATATACATTAGTTCGTTAACCTTACTAGCATCACTTAACGTGCCCAAGAATAGATCTAGTGTAGTAACAACAAATATTACGTACTTCAACCACTTAGCACATAGCATTCTGAATCAGATCTAGCATTCTAATATAAGCAATTCCTTTAAGCAACACATACATGTTCATCAGACATCTAATCTAAGAACTAATCAAAACATAACAGGTATAACATTGCACAAAGCAAACCATAAGATAACAGATGTATGTGGTTCACCCCAGTGTGGGGCTATGTCCACCAACCGCTTCACCTTCTTTATTATGTGCTCGAATATTACATTCATTCACTCATGTGCACTAATCCACAGAGTCAAGCTTCACATAGGACATTAGATCTATGCACTAAGCACCATATCCTCCTTCCAAAACTAGGTCAGGGCACAGAGCCAACCCTCTACTGAGCACAAATCCTTAACATGCATACATTCCTTGACACAAATCCGTTCAAACTACTTGCACTTAGCTCAAAAAACTATCACTTCTACCATACATCCTTCTTTTATTTATACTTTTACAAACCCTTAAAATAAGGCCTAGTCATGGGTAAACCCCATGGGCCAACATCCACGATCTCATCTCCTCCTAGGCGCTCCTTCTTCTAACAATGTGTCGAAGTCCAAAAGTGGTCCAAATCTAACCAAGGTTTCCTCAAAACTTGGTCAAGGGCCAACATAGTTCATTTGTTTTTAAATATATTTTGGGGTTTCTTCCATTATTTAAACAAATCCAACTCTCTTGATTTTCACTTCATCTTAGAGTGCAATCTTTTTTCAAATTATTTGAGAAAAACAAATTACGATTGAAAGCTTGAGTTTTCTGTGTTGAAGACATCTTTGTGGTTGAATCTTTTATTCCTTGGGTGCTTGTTCTCTCCACCTTCATTCTCTTTTGATTTCTTTTCAAAGTGTCATTGAATAATTTCATTTTGATTAAAAGAAAAAAAAAGTCTCTTTTTAGTTTTCATGCGATTTGGAAAGAAGAAAACAAAAATTTTGCATCCCACTTTCATAGTTGGAGTGTCTTGGTCATAGTTGAAAATGCTTGTTTTTGTTGGGGATTTCATGAACATTAATTTGATAGTTTTGCATTTCAATTTTTTTCCATTTGAAAAAAGAAAAGTGAAAGTTGCATGCTTTTGGCTATTTATTTACATTAAGAAGAAATATATCTTTTCTCCTTCCACAGATAGAATTCATTGAAAGGAAAATATTTTTCTTTCATTCTTTCTACATCGTTTTGGTGTTTTTATAGAAATTTTTTCCTCACCCCATGGAACTTACTTGGTGGCCTTTCCATTTCATTATGCAGACTTGAAGTCCCCTTTTTACCTTCCATAGAGAAAAAAAAACACATTTTTCCACACATATGCGCCCTACCAGTTAAACAACAAGCATGTACACAGTTTCTCCAGTACAACCCGCGTACACCGGGTTTGGTGCTCAAAATTAAAAATTATGTCGGTTTTCCATGTCACGTCATGAGATCCATGATCCTTGACCTTCCATATACTGGAAATGCTTTGAATCAGCCCTTCAGTTCCATTTGAAGGCTATAAATTGAGCCATATCCAAGCCTTAAGGGGAGAATTCAACTTTTGAGAGAAAAGATACTCGGGAGAAATTTCACTTCACATTGAGTCTACATCCCTTTATCCTTGAAAGTGTGAACTCATTGTTCAGCCCCAAATATCTTCCTTCTTTTTGATGGAGAACCTAATTATCTCCTTTATATGATATTTCATTTGGTGGAGGATTGAAGTGGTGGAGGCCTAGCTGGAGAAACTTAGTTTCTCGATTTTGATGTGTTGTTACAGAAGTTTGTCACCTATATACTTCTACTGATTATTTTAATAGAAATACTCTTTTCTCGTCCAGTTTATGTATTGCAAATATTTGAATTATTATTTAATGGGCGTATTTTTCATGTATGTTAATGGATTATGCTAATATATATGCTAACAATATATATTATCACCATATGATTTCGTATCTTGGTTGTTGAGGACAAGTTGCAAGTATAAATCTTTGAGTTGCGTGCTCAGTGATGGTCTTCATCGAACGCCCAGATGAGGTAGTCTCTTGACCTTGTCTTGTTAGAATTTAATTTATATAGCATACATGAGATTAGAGTTTATTTCTGCATGTCTTTCCTTCTGTTGTGGTTTACCACAGGTCATAGATGTATTTTCCTCGTAACAGAATTGGCGACCATACTAGGGAATACTCTAGCCAACATTGGCTAGAATAGTTCTCTTGGGTATTATTTTATACTTTTTCAGGCCTAGGAGACTAAATCTATGAAAAAGGAAATTTTTTGGAGTTAAGTTTTAATCACATTCCATCGTCTTGCTTGCAGTATGGATCCTATTTTTGGTTCCCCCTTTCTTGTTATAAACCTCTTACCTCAACAATTTGCATCACTATCCAAGCATAGCCTTGTTTATATCCTTTTCATCTTGACACCCTGTACCCTAAGAGGAAACATTCCCTTGCATTGAGAATAGGTATGTTCCACTGTTTGGATCTAGTTTCTTACTCACAACACTCATTTTCTCTCTTGTATCATAACATTTCTTTGCCTATGAAAAAAGAAAAAAAGATGGGTGGGAAAATAATATTATCTCATATCAGAAGTAGTCGGGTCACCTTTGAACATAGCACAAACTTTTGAGTCCATTGTCATCCAAAGTTTGTGTTTAGCATGACCTTAGGAAGTTGAGCTTGTTACTTAGAGTTTACTCCTTTGACTGGTTATTCTTCTAGTCTCTATGGATAGTTTGTTGATGCCTTCTACATCATGAAGTTTTATTATCAAGTCTATGCTACCAGAGTTATCCATATGTCTCATGCTCTTGTTCAAAGGAAGTCTATAAGCATGTGTCGACCATTTCTCAGAACTCTTGAATTTTCATGTCAGCCATACCCTCAGTGTGTCTCAAAGTCACATGAAGCTATAGTCCTACCATGCACTCTGGTCCTAATTTCATTATGGGTAGGTAACCTTGAACCCAGTAGTTGACATCTCCTCATTGATCGCTGACTGGGGTGTTTCTCTTGTGTTCAACAGAAATAAATCTATTCACACATTGATATTTGTGTAGTGTCTTGGATACCATTATCCTTATTGGTGGTTTCCTCACCTTTGTCAGCAATCTTCCTTATTGGATGTTATTCAAAGGGTCTTTTTTTTGCACTACTTGCATCTGGTGCATGCGAAAGATGCACAAGTTTGTTGGTTCGTGAACCTCCTATTCATCCGAGCTCCTCCTAATCATCAATCTATTTATTTGTACCTCATGTTGACTGATGATAGATGCCCTAATGCTCTCCTTTCAGCAAGTCTCCTTCCATCGACTTCAACTCATCTATTCTAGATATAAGACCTAGATTCCTATGAGTACCTGAAGGCTTCCAATCATTTGTGGCCATTGAAAGTTGGGAATACACACCAATGTCTCCTGATCGATAGATTCTTCAAGCGTTCAACCTCAACACCCTTATTCACACCTGTAAGAATGTACTCGGACCTTGATACATACTTTAATTATCGGTATGTTGCCTCATGTTTGTTAATGATATAACTTAATGACTGGTAATCAAACAAAATCTCATTGTGTTCAACATCAACTACTCTATTCACATGATGTAGACTTGCACCTTGAGCGGATAGTGTATAATACCTCCATATTATAGTATCAACATTCCTATTATGTTTCTTTCTTTCATTGGACCAGTACCTATATGACTTCAGTGATCATGGGAGATCATATTGTACTCCATTGTATACATATATCTTCATATTTATTTTGAGACTAGGTCCCACTGGGCCTTGTTCCTGACTATGACATCATATGGCATGTGTTTACTTTGTATTTCCTATTCATGGCCATGAACAACTATTTGGTATATTTCCACATGGATCTGCAGTTCAATTTAGATTGGAAGCCAGGTGTACAAAGTCATTATGGATTGTATTATTCTCATGAGTAACTAGCACTTCCACCTGAGTCTCCATTACTTCACTTATGGGAATTATAATGTATTCTGGCCATCGTAGATACTTCTCTAACCTCACATATTAGGGGGCATATGTTATATAAAAATTTTCCTCACCCCATGCAACTTGCTTGATGGCCTTTCCATTTCCCTATGCAGACTTGAAGTCCCCTTTTTTACCTTACAGAGAAAAAAAAACACATTTTTCCACATATACACACCCTACCAGTTAGACAACAAGCATATATGCAGGTTGCTCCACTACAACTTGTGTACATCAGGTTTGGTGCTCAAACTTAAAAAATTGTGTCAGGTTTTCATGTCACGTCATGAGATCCATGATCCTTGACCTTCCATGTTAATCCCTAAAAAGTGGCACATTACCCCTTAATTTGGGAATATTACATTAGTAATTTTATTTTATTTATATCGGCTTGGGTCCATTAGTTGTAATTGTACCTCCTAGTCTCCTATATATACCAAGGAGACCTTTTCATTTGGAATCATCTTTTATTTGGAAATTGATGTGGTGTATAAAGAGGTTACCTCCTTGAAGAGGCTTATTATCTAAAATTATCTCTTTTTTCAAGGTGTTGAGTACTTATTCTGAGGTTTTTTTAATTCTATTTTGATATTTGGTTCTTAACATTTGGTATCAGAGCTCATGACCTTGGGTTTTTTCTATTACATCTGAGATACCTTGGAGTTTTATCTATAACATTTTTTATACGATATTTCAGATAGAACCATTAGGAGGATATTTAGTAGACGTATCAAGGTATGTGGGTTTCAAATTTAATCTTCTGAGGCCTTCTAATTTCAGAGATATATCCTATGTAAGATAGCATTATGGAATCATCCTGAATTTAGTCATAGTAGAATTTGCGCTATAATTTTTTTTTTTGTAATGTTTTAGACCCAGACACCTAGAGGGTATTCAGAGAAGTTATCAAGGTAGTTGTGATAACAATTTCAGCTTCTGGTTCATTCAACTTTTGTAGATACACCCTGTGTAAGATAGTGTATCTGAGTAGTCACATTAACTAGTCCCAAACAGGTGTTTCGGGTAAAACAATGATATCTTGTTCAATGAGTATAGAAATTAAGTGAGACTAGTTGCATTCGATAGTGTACATTCTGTAGTATTTTTGGTACAAGTTTCAAAATAATATATCATAAATTTTGCACTTAGAATGCTTTACAAGTATGCTCTCCTAGAAGGGACAAAAATCATCAAGGTGTGGGGAGTTACCATAACTTCCACTTGGCACATCCAATTTTTATCATACCTGTGGTATTGCAAATAAGATGTATCATAGAACTACAGAAAGAAAGTTTTAGACCCAGAAGGGATGAAATTTTGGAGATACAATAGAAGAAAGATCATCTAGAAGAACCACCTCGAAATCAAGGTTTAAAAGTGATACTTGGCCAACATGTCACCAAAAAAGGGAAATTCTAGACCAAATAAGCCTCCAAATAGTCCTACTTGTACTCTTGATGAAGGTGAAGAAATGTGCAAGGACATAAATGATTTACAAAAGAAGACAATAACAAAATATGAACTACAAGGGATGATGGATTCAATTGAAGCTAAGTTGGAGGAAATAATGGATACTAAGATGGATGGTTTAAAAAGGGAGATCATGGAAGGATTGAAAAATTTCCTAATAGAGAGGCCACCTGAAAGTGAAAATGTATCCGATGAAATTCATGACGAGGACACAAGGAAGATGAATCAATACTGGAGAAACTCCAACTTTGTGTTGAAGAACAAATACTTTCCTAAGATCAATATGAGGAATTTTGATGGCAATGATCCAATCACATGAACACTTCAGATGGAGTAGTTCTTTGATGTACATGATGTGCCACATACAAACTAGGTACAAATGTATTCTTTATATTTAGAACTGTTATAACCCTAAATTGCACCACACATGCTTACCTAGCATCAGGCCAACTCATTTCAATTCATTGCCAAAACATCTACTAAGAAACCTCTTTGAAAACCCTCTTGGGTAAAGGTACACGTGCCCTAACCCACTAATGCACGCATGTGAATGCTGGAAGGCCTACTACAACCCGCGTTTACCTAACAAAACACAAAAATAGGAAAGTTTCTGATGGGACAAAAAGCTATGGGTCAGTTAACTGAAACTTCTGGCCATGCATGGCCAAGAGTTTGTCCAAAACCCTATCTCCTTCTAGCATATAAAATAAGGGGTAGGGGTATCATTTGGAAGAGGAAAATTGTAGCGAAGAAACTCTGCCCATTTGCCGAATCCAGTTGTCCCAACCCTTTAGCCTTTCCTCAAGTCTAAGGAGAATTAACGCAAAGCAGTTGGAGGACAAAAGAAGAGGAGGAGCCCAGGATCAGGATCAAGGAGCGGTGGCCGGTCTCGATTTTGATTGTAAGTTGATTCATTTTGAAAAAAAGAAAAGAATACTTTTCCCATCCCAATGCATGATTTATCTATGATTTGTGTAATTTGTGCTTAATTTCTAACCCTCAAGTAGAAAAGTAGCATGCATGCGTAGTGTTTTGTCTTGATTGTGGGTTAACTTTGGAAGGAGCAACGCAAGTAAGCAGGCAAAGCTCAACGAAGGATCTACACCAAACATCAGTAAAAAGGTTAGTAGTTCCTTTCCATGCATGTATCGTGAAAGAGGGGTTTAAGTTTTGGGTGGTAGGTTAAAAAGTCATTTCTTTACGGTTAATATCTGCATGCAAGTCTGACCCTAGTTTGCTAGTCTGTAGGGTATTTTTCCCAACAACATAATTGGTGACCGTACTTTTTAACCTACCACCCAAAACTTAAACCCCTCTTTCACGATACATGCATGGAAAGGAACTACTAACCTTTTTAATGATGTTTGGTGTAGATCCTCCGTTGAGCTTTGCCCGCTTACTTGCGCTGCTCCTTCCAAAGTTATCCTGCAATCAAGACAAAACACTATGCATGCATTCTACTTTTCTACTTGAGGGTTAGAAATTAAGCACAAATTACACAAATCATAGATAACTCATGCATTGGGACGGGAAAAGTATTCTTTTATTTTTTTTTCAAAATGAATCAACTTACAATCAAAGTCGAGACCGGCCACCGCTCCTTGATCCTAATCCTGGGCTCCTTCTCTTCTTTTGTCCTCCAACTGCTTTGCGTTAATTCTCCTTAGGCTTGAGGAAAGGATAAAGGGTTGGGACAATGGATTCGGCAAATGGGCAGAGTTTCTTCGCTATACTTTTTCCTCTTTCAAATGGTACCCCTACCCCTTCTTTTATAGGCTAGAAGGAGCTAGGGTTTTGGACGAAATCTTGGCCATGCATGGCTGGGAGTTTCAATTAACTGACCCATAGCTTTTTGTCCCATTGGAAACTTTCCTATTTTTGTGTTTTGTTAGGTAAACACGGGCTGTAGTAGTCATGCCAGCGTTCACACGCATGCAATAGTGGGTTAGGGCGCGTGTACCTTTACCCAAGAGGGTTTTCAAAGAGGTTTCTCAGCAGATGTTTTGGAAATGAAGGGAAATGAGTTGGCCTGATGCTAGGTAAGCATGTGTGGTGCAATTTAGGGTTATAATAGATGCCCCCTAATGTGTGAGGTCAGAAGAGCATCTGATGGCCAAAATACATTACCAGTATTTTACCAATCTGTACTGATACGTTGAACGAGTTAGCCCAAGGATCAAGAACCAGGAAGTGTCATCTGCAAAATAACAAATGTCTCACCGAGGCGGGCATACCCATGCTCGGGATAAAATAGAACCATGGCTACCAATCAAATACACTGTAGATCCATGTCAAATAACTATAAAGAGTAGCCACGAATAATACACAGCGGAGCTACATCTCTTAATCAGAAAGATATACATATAAAGTATCCATCTCCCAGAAGCTGATTTGGCCTGATGGATGTACTTCAGAGCTCGAGAAACAACTTCAAAATCTTCTAAACTCGGGTAGGAGTATAATATGAGTGTACAACTGCACTACCCAGAGGTCTTCGATGGCTCGTCGGTTATGGGCTTGATAATCTTGATGATCGGACTGAAGGCTTCGGTGATTTTGAACAAGGAATTGATTGGATGTTCAGGATGGTCGGGTATGTGGACAAGAGACATATTGCAGAGGGGCCGACTCAGGCTTAGTGACAAACTTCCCTTGGACAATAGAATGACAAGTGATAAGACTCAGGCAACATATCTGTTAATCATAAGTCTACGAAGCAGGAGGCAACGCAAACTCTATATATGTCTGGAAGAGTAACCAAACGGTGGAGGACACAACTCTATATAGAGAGGAAAAGATTCCTAAGGTTGTACTACATCCCATAATCTGATGATCAAATGGACAGATGTGCTTCATCCAAGGGCGACTCATTATGATACCAATAAATAAAATACTTTTCCCATCCTCTTTTTGGGGTATATTTGATTTTTTTTGTTCTTTTTGATAATTTGTGAAAAATAATAAAGGATTATTACGTTACAATGGAGGAATGAGTACTACAAACATACAAGCTCAAGGCACAAGGACCAGACTGATGTTCTGGGCAAATGATACTCAGGAAAAATCCTCTAGTGGCCAAAGGTGTTAAGACGCAGAAGCAAACTGTTACAAGGCTGATGGGTAAGGTATGAAAATGCGGTTGCTAGAACACACAATGGTAACGTCCTTCGATGTAAGTTTAATGAGCCCAGAGAAGGCAAGCTCGGTGGTTTTTCATATTTAGAGAGTCTGAAAAAACATGAAAGGAAACTCCATTGGGGTACCTTTTTCGACAATAGTCTAGTAGGTTCAAAAAAGGGATAAACTAGCAACGATTAGATGTCATTTCAAAACCATTTTAATGAGTGTGACAAGGACAAGATCACTCGGCTATTTTTTCACTTTTAAGGAGTCTGAAAAAAGCTTAACTATGGACTCCGTCAGGAATATTCTTCTGGACCATTTTAATGAGTGTGAAAGAATAAGGTCACTCGACGATCTTTTCAATTTTAGGGAGTCTGAAAAGAGCTTAACTATGGACTCTGGGGGGGTTTCTTTTTCGTAAATTTAGTCCCTCAGGCCCGAAAAAGGAATAAAATTATACCTGAGGATACTCTTCTAAAGAATGGGAATTCAATAGAGCATTCCTTTGTTCGTACAGTTGACCGTCCGAACTGAAAAAGGGGTAAACTACAGCCAGACATACGTGACTTCAAATTTCAGTTTAACGAGCGTGAAAAGTCACAAGATCACTCGACAATCTTTTCATTTTTAGAGGGTCTGAAAAGGGCTTAAGAGGAGACCCATTATGTTTTGGGAATCTGGAGGGTAAGTCAAAGAGTGAAAAAGACCCATGCGAATGAGGCTCAAACTCATATTCAGGAAAGACTATACGGACTCCCGAGCCTACAGGGTTGTTAGAAACGGCATGGACAACCATAATGCAACCAAGACCTACCTAGGGCATCCATGTTTTGGTAAGCTCTACCACCAAGTTGCGACACTTCTAGAGAAGATATGACAGTTCCGTGTCACAACCAGATGGGATCGATCCTATATCATAAGAAAAAAGGCAACAAGATGCGAAA
>JASDQU010739108.1:6361-42080 GCA_032191745.1 Picea mariana
TTTAGACTTAGGACTTAGATTCTGAACTAGGCGACATTTAATTAGGGAAGTAGCTTAATAATTTCTTAATGTGTTAAATGTATTAGGGCCATCTAGGTTTGTCCCTTCATCAACATCAACGAGATGTGCCCTTTAGGACGCACCACATTCTCCAAGGGTGCCACTCGCCAACTTATGTTTCTTTTGCGCGATGTGCCCTTCAGGATGCACCACGTGCTCCAAGGGTGCCACTCGCCAACTTGTGTTTCTTTCGCGTGACGTGCCCTTCAGGATGCACCACGTGCTCCAAGGGTGCCACTCACCAACTTGTGTTTCTTTTGCGCAACATGCCCTTCAGGATTCACCACGTGCTCTAAGGGTGCCACTCACCAACTTGACTGATTGGTAGACATCTATAACCCCTGGAGTCAACACTCCGCCAGGTGAACTTGTGGGATACTAAGGGCTCTAAGGAATAAGGCCCCCGCCTTATTGCGTGCCCTTTAGAATCATCGTGAGCGACTGTCACAGTCTGCCCTCACGGCATCGTGGATCCTCTCGAACTAGGTAATCGTTAACCTACAGTTCGATCCATGGAGTGATAGTAGGCTGTGGCAGGGCTATTGTCCACACCTCTCCCTCAACCTCTCTGAAAATCGTGTGTGGCCCCTTTACTCCATATGTGAGTCTGGTCGGCAAGCTATCGTCAGCCTGCATAATCAACAATCATGTCAGAACATGTCAACATCATATCATAAAATCAATGAAATATCACAGTAAATAAATCAACCCAAATAGAACACTCCCTAACTCAATCTGGAGTCCAAGGGGTTCCACCGATGCCTCTGCATCCTCAAGGTCCAAAACCCTGTACACTCAATAAAACTAAGTCAATAGCATCTGTCTACGTCAAAGTAGTAAAACATCATGTCATCTATCATAACGCATCATAATCAAGGATAAGTGTTTTAACATCATAAAAGTCCAGATCACTTGCGATCAAGTTTCCTCAAAGAATAAGGTTTCTCAGTGCACGAAAGCGGGATGTTACATTCGTTCATCTCAGAGCTCAAAAGAGATAATTCAAACCATTGTATGCAAAGTGTGCATATCGTCCACAAGGAATGCGTCGATAAAGTCTTTGACTGAGAATCTCAGGAGGAGTAGTTTGAGAAATTGCTCACAAAAGTGCCTGTGAAGATCTATTGCAATGCATAGATAGATCCAAAGTTTGACTAAGTGTCAAATAAAACCCTCTAAATAGTTAAGGGTACAGAGGAAAGACAAGTTCCAAAATTTAGCGGGAGAAATATTCAAAAGGGAGGAGCCATGTTGGCCCTTGACCAAGTTTTGAGGATTCTTGGTCATGTTTCACCTATTTTGGGACTTCGACAGGCTGTCGAAGGTGGAGCGCAGGATGAAGCGAATATTATGGGATCTCGGTCACTTTTAGAGTAATTTTTGGGATTTGATATTATGTAACGGGTATGGGAATGTCGACCCATGGGTTTACCCATGTTTAGGCCTATTTTGTAATGTATAAATAAAAGGCTAGGAAATGTAAGAGGGGTTAGTTGCAAGTTGTGCTAAGTGATAGAGTTGGATCTGTGTGATCAAGAGTTGTAAGTGCTTTGGTGCATACTATGTGAGACTTGGAGAGATAAGTGAAAGTCATTGCAGGAAACTGAGGAAGGTTGTGTTCTTAGATACTCGGGGAAGGAGGATCTAGCAAGTTGCACAGATCTCTTGTCCTCTGCGGAGTAAGGCTTTCAAGGCTCAGTGCATTCAACTGATTGAAGAAGATAATGAAGAAGAGAAGAGTTGGTGGACATAGCCCTAGGGTGGGGGTGAACCACATACATGTTGTGTTTCTCTTCTTTGTGCGGTGTGTTGATGTGTTTATATGTTAATATGCTTAGTGCTTTAATATAGATGAATGATTTGTTGATGCTTAGTGCTTAGTGATGGATGTTAGATCTGACTTATATACATATGCTTAGTGATTGAATCTGCTAGATATGATCTGTTCAATCATGCTAAGTGCTTCTAGATGCTAAATCTGAATGAATATTGTGATCCTCTATAATTAGGGTTTAACTGCGTTGTAATTGATATTGAATATTAATGAATGTTAAATTTTGAGTGCTCTATTGAGTGTTAGAATCACAGATTTGTGTCCTAACTAAGGTTGCATACATCTGAGTCCTACAACCACCACTGCCTCTAACTCAGGTGAGACTTCATCTGCCTCACAGGTCTTTCCTAAAGGGCCAGTAGTTAGGATTTTGTTGGTGTGTTGTTCTAGTGTTGAACCCTAGGTCTGCCCTTATGCCAACAAATGGTTTCATTGTCGGGACTGAAACTGTGATTGCTGGGAACTAAGGAAAAATAAGATTTGTAAAAAGATCTGACCTGAAACTATGAAAACTCTGTGTGTATATCTATCATTCTAGTGCACAATATTCTACTTGATCTGTGAAGCTCTATGCTAAGAAAATAACCCTGATATGGAGAAAAGAGGTAAGATCTGCAAACTCTGTGCTCTAATAGAGGTAATAATAGTAAAAAGTCTTAGATCTGGGAGATTTGTACTCTGCTGAAGATAAGATTAGTGGAAATTTTTGTTTATAAAGTATGGATCTAGGTATGTTTGATAAGATTTGCCGTAGCTTGAAAACTAGGGCACTGGTAGATGAAAGAAGATTTGGTATGAGTAGATCTGATAAGAATAGTGAAAGATATGTTATACCTATGCATAGAGAGAATGTTTGGACTAAAAAATGGATGCAAGATTCTAGAAAGAATTTTTTGCAGGTTAGCTACCATGATCCTAGTGCATAGTATAGGAAAGGATGGGGATCATTTAAGAGAAAGAGAGGATTAACCCTCTGTTACAGTTGCAGAAAACCAAGACATGTGACTAAAGAATGCCCTGGTAGAAGACCTAGTTGCCTCTATTGCAAATCTATGGACCATGAAGTTTTGGATTGCCCTAGAATGATTGATAAGGTTGAAAGGATGAATATGATACAAGAAGACCATGAGAAAGATCAAGCAACTGAGATTATGGCAGAACCCGAGAAAGAATCAGAAAAAGTATTGCTACAGATGAAAGAAACCTTGAATGACCACCGACATATCATCTTATCAGATATCTTCAAAGAAAAAGAGTTCATTGAAGTAAGAATAGGTGACTTCGACATTGAATGTGTTATGGATGAGGATACATAGGTGAATATCATGACATAAAGGACATGGGAAATTTTAGGAAAGCCTGATATGATTCCTTCATTGGGAGGAATAGAATTATTTAGAGGAAAGCTTATAACCCTATGTGGAATACTTACCTAGACATATATGAATGTCAATGGAACTTCAACAGAGGAAGAATTTGAAGTTTTCAAATTTATTGAAAACAACGCTCCATTTTCTATGTTACTAGGAAAACCTTGGATTGAAGGAGATCAGGCCAGAAGAAAAGAAGAAGAACTCTTAGAGCATAAGAAGAAAGAGTTAAAAGATTTTATGGCTAGGAGGATACCACACTTGATTGAAGAACAGGAGAATCGAAAAAAGCTATTTAAAACCAGAGACTTGGATGTCGAAGTAGGAATAACACTACAAGACTCAGAAAAGACTGAAGTACCTATTCCAGATACAGATGAAGTATTAGCCCTGAATGAATCTCACCAGTGCAAAGTTACTCTGCGAAAAGAAGATAACGATCAGAATGGAAAAATAAATATCGAGACAAAGCTCACTGGAAAGAAGGCTAGAAAACTAAGTAAGAAGAGAGCTAAGATTGAAAAGTTACAGAAGCTTCCAGAGGGAACTTTGGAGAAGGAAATTTTTCACAATTGGAACTTCGTCGGGATATCAAAACTGCGTCACATGGTACTTCACCATGGAAAAGCAATATAGTCATTGGGGACATTATAATTGTTGGATAGACGACCCGAATGGGTCGAAAGGCATCTATGATCAGAAAGCTCGCCACCAGACTGTTGGGATCACATCATAAAAGAAAAATTGATTTAATAAAGGCTTCTCACCCATTGTAAGAGATCTGTTGCCAAGTTATCTATTTATCTCATCACGCCACGCAATGAGAACACTTTTGATAACCGTGAACCCAAGCCTATAGACTAATTGATTTCTCGCAAGTGATCATCGTTCTATCACCATCCATCCCATTACATTGAGTGGTTACCCTTCGAACCCAATATATTCAACCACGAGCGTGCATGTCACACAATATTAGCATTGCAGAGAAAATTTTCGAAGAATTTATCATTGACCTAATCACTGAAAAAGAAATGTCAACAAGTATTCAAGCGTCATTGACGAGGGGAGTGCAAGCCTCTTCATCGACTGCTCATGGAGCCGGATCATCTCGACCATCAGCGGAAAAGAGAACCAAACACAAATATGACCTAGTCAATGCGAAGGTGATCCCATCCATATTGCCTACTTACATATCGCCTCTACTCATATGTGTGAGTCGAGACAGCATGCCAAGAGATTTCGAGTACTCAATGATTACTGTGTACCTCCCAAAGGGGATACACACAGTTTGTGCGTAGTAGGACAATAGCAAAACGTTGAAGTTCAGTGACTTCAACCTCGGAGATCGCAAGAACTATAGCATGTTCACCCCGTACAAATACCTGACTAGGACAAAGGGGAAGAACTCAAAGATAATCCCCAACCATAAATGATGAACCTCGAGAAATCCACTCTGTTAAATGTCATGAATATCCCACACTTCGGAAGGCACCAGGAAGTTTATGCCTATGTCAATCTATTGCTTTCATGTTACCATGGCGGTTACTTATGGCTAGACCATTGTATTACATTCGATCTGACATTCATCCATAGGATCACGGAACTAATTATACAAGGACCCAAACCATAGGATTTCTATATAGGAAAAGCCACAGATCACGCGCTAACACAAAAGATCAAGGATACATATGAAAATGTTGAAAAGGGAACGTGAGACTACAAGGTAGCCTCCATCCAGAATGGTGCAATGCACCTAGCCTGCTAGCTAATAGCTAGAAAGTTTGTAAGGAAGAAGATACCTACGTAGGTCACAGGCTTTGTCTTTGACCTCACAAGGAAGTGCGTGGAAGGCTCGCAGATGAACTGGGCAAAGTACCTAGTTAATCAGTTGGATCTAGACTATTGCGAAGAACAGGATCATGGCTATGAGTTTCACTTTAGCTAGCTCCTGATCCTCATCGGCTTTATTGACAGGGAGATGTTAGACGGTGTGACCTTCGTAGATGTTGAACCGTTCGAACCGCTTTCCTCGAAGTTCACTACCCTTTGGTACTTGAGTGATATGAACAAACAGTGGAAATTGAACACTATTTTTCATACATATTACCTTCAGTTGAAGAGAGACATTGAAGATGAACCACGTATGACCTCGAACACCCTACAAAGGTTCCAACCCTTGATGAAGTTCTGCGCATATTGACACTTCATCTACATTACAGCGCGAGCCGATGAACATAAGGAGAAGCTTCATTCGTACTACAAGCTCACAGAAGAAGACCTAGAGGATATCACTAAGTATTGGTCTATAGACCTCCTTCTTCCTGTAGACCCCGCAAATATGTCTGAACCTGATAGCCCAAAGACCACTCATAAATAACATGATACACCCAGGCTGAGTAGAACGAAGAAGACCAAAGAGGTCCAAGAATTAAGAAGTGCCTCGGGAAAGGCTGCCTCAATATCACCTGACCAAGGGGGTGATGACAAAGTAGAAGAACTAAATAGAAAAGGAGATGAACAGAAGCCAGGTGAAGTAACACTGCGTAGAGACAAGGTTGATCCCCTAAAGAAGAGGAAGGTTTTCCCCAGAAACCTTATTTTTTGAAGAAATCGAAAGCCACCATGACCAAGATGAAGACTGTTCTTATTGTCGATGATTTTAACTTCATCATAGCATCTCTCAATGATGCTTCGATGGAAATAGTGGAGAATAAAAAATCTAAGCAGGAGGAAATGTATGATAGAATCGAGGTCAAAATCCAAGGGGTACATCAGGCCCATCAGTCCAGCCGCACAGTCTCCACTACGACCCTACCATCAGGAGAACCAGAGTTGGGAGATGAGCCAGCCCAACTCCACCAAATAGCTAATGAGGTCAAAGCTCGCCTTCGTCGTGCTAAAGAAGAAATAGAGCAAGCCACCTAGACTTTGAATCAAGAGAAAGGCATACTCATAGAACAACGTAGAGTTGCAGAGTAGGAGAAGGTTGCTCTCCAGGTAAAGTTTGAAGAAGATAAAGAACAAATGAAACAAGAAAGAGAATAGTTGCTTGTAGAGCAACTCGAAGTGAAGGAAGCAGTCAACAGAGAACTCAGCTCTGTGATAGTCTTAGAGATAAAAGTAGAAGACCGAGTTACACATCAAGTAGAGCATTTTTCGGAAGCTATCCAATAGCTACAACAACGAATAGCATACTTAGAGCTCCACACAGTGCCTAACACCCCGCAGGATGTGAGGGACCAAAGAGAAGCAACTACTTGAAGCACAGTTGAGAGAATAAAATCCATTACCATGGAATGTAAGCAACTCATTAACCATAGTGCCCAGACCTATGAGAAATTTATTGAGAACCCATAACTGAAGGCAATAGAGTCATAGATCCAAGAGTCGAAGTATCAAGCATAAATGATACAGGCGCAGTTGAAGCCCCTGTCAGCTGTAGAAAGAATGAAGCGATCCTAGGAGAAATGCACTGCCTAGAAAAAGGTCCACACTATTCAAATAAAAGTTATGGAAGTAACTCAGAGACTCCAACCTCTATAGGATAAGTCTTACCAACTAGTCACAGAGATCGAAGGTTGAGGAGAGGAACTAGCACAAGTCATCACTGCAGTTGAACAACACCTAGAGGGACCTCTCAACGAAGCATTCATACAAGAGTTCATTGAACAAGAGGCTATGGCACAAAAACAAGTCGAAGAAGCTCGATCCAAGCTCGAGGATGTTGAAGCAGAACTAGTTAGATCAGAGTGACTCGGGATGAGTCACAAGTGAGTGTTGGGGTCCTATTGGACCTTGACCAAGTTTTGAGGATTCTTGGTCATATTTGACCTATTTTGGGACTTCGACAGGCTCTCTAAGGTGGAGGGTAGGAAGAAGCATATATAGTGTGATATCGGCCCCTTTTAGGGTCCTTTTTGGGATTTGGGATTATGTAACGGGTATGGGAATGTCGTCCCATGGGTGTACCCATGTTAAGGCCTATTTTATAATGTATAAATAGAAGGCTAGGCAATGTAAGAGGAGGCAGTTGCAAGTTGTGCTAAGTGCTAGAGTTGGATCTAATCAAGAGTTGTAAGTGTTTTTGTTCATACTATATGAGACTTGCAGACCTAAGTGCAAGTCATTGCAAGAAACTAAGGAAGTTTGTGTTCTTAGATCTACTCGGGGAAGGATTATCTAGCGAGTTGTGAAGATCTCCTTTCCTCTGTGGAGTAAGGTTTTCAAGTCTCTATGCATGTAACTAATTGAAGAAGCTAATAAAGAGGAGAATATTTGGTGGACGTAGCCCCAAGGTGGGGGTGAACCACGTAGATGTTGTGTTTCTCTGCTTTGTGCGATGTGTTGATGTGTTTATCTGTTAATATGCTTAGTGATTTAATATAGATGAATGATATGTTGATGCTTAGTGCTTAATAGGCAAATGTTATATCTAACTTATATACATGTGCTTAGTGCTTGAATCTACTAGATCTAATATGTTATGTCATGCTAAGTGTTGTTAGATGCTAGATCTGAATGAATATTGTGATCCTTTGTAATTAGGTTTTAAATGTGTTGTAACTAAGATTAAGTATTGATGAATGTTAACTACTGAGTGCTCTGTTGAGTGTTAGAATCAGATATCTATGTCCTAGCTAAGGTTGTAGACATCTAAGTCCTACAACCACCTGTGCCTCTACCTCGGGTAAGACTTCATCTGCCTCGTAGGTGTTGTCGAAAGGATCGGTAGTTAGGGTTTTCTTGGTGAATTGTTCTAGCGTTGAACCTTGGGTTTTCCCCTGTGCCAACAATCCCTTTAAGGTTTTTCAAATTAATGATCGAGATCCCTTTAGGAGGAAGTGTGATCATTTCAGACCATTAGATCTGGGAGAGTTGCATGGAGGATAGTCATGAAGTCTTTCGGCACTTCGTGGTTTGGAGGCCTTAATATCTTTGAGGATATAGGATTTTTGAATCCCTCAAGCTGCGAAGAGATTCTAATCGTTGGTTGAAATTAGGGATATGTGGCAACATATTGGAGAGTTCGGAAGGTAGAGCTCTGAAATTTTTTCACGGAGCAAAAGTCGTTATTTTGCGAAGTCATGAAGAGTTAGGAGATCTGGACCATTGGATCTAGAGAGGACATGTGGTGTAGATGCACAAGTTTGGAGGAAGAGTACTTCAGAGGAAATGAGAAGGAGGAGTACCCAAAGACTCCCAAAGGCCAAGCTAGCATAGTAGATAGTGATCGTCAATCTGGAAGGACACGCATCACTAATTCATGAATTTCAAGGAAGAGATGAGGGGAAAGAGAGGTGTTAACTATCAGTCGCCCAAAGTAGAGTAACGGGTGAATCTCATCCGTATATCAAGAGAGGCATGTGACGCTTGATTAAAACTCCAGGTACATAATACTTCAAATAAAAGGAGTGTTAAGACGTCCATAACTCCCGAAGGCCGACGTCTGAATGGATCATGGTTGTTGGCTATCAAAGTTTCATGGATCGTATATCTAGTTCCAGTTTAATTCGTTGATTCGAAGATCGGGAAAAAGGTAGTAATTTGTTCGCAAATTCTACAGAGTGCAGAGTCATGAAGGGAGCTATCCCGCGGTTACATTGGAGAAGAGTCTAGCACAGAGGCTAGTACTCGTAATTTGGTGTTTCCAGAAATGTCAGACAATGGGGTCGTAGGTAAGTTGAACTTGCGGGTGACATCAAAAGGGACATGTGTATCATTTGTTTCAGGGTCTATTGGAGACCCAAAAAGTCAATTTGACTTAGATATTTGAAGATCCTTGACCTAAAGGTCATGCAGCCCCAAGGAGAGAAGTGGGGTCTACATCATACTTTAACTTTTAAAGAAAAAATGTAACTAATATGTAGCTCTCTCTTTCTTTTAAACTATGCATAAAGTAATATATTATTGAATTTTTAAAAATTTCAAAACTATACATAAATATTGCATCTAAATGTTTTTAAAATATATGAAATAGGTATCTGTTACACATTATTTTTTTCATCCCTATGACCAATAATGATGTAAAACTATATGTTACCTTCAGTGGGGTCAGTGGCCTGAGTTCCTAAATAAAGAAGGGAGAAGAACTTTTCCTGAGAAAATAAGTTGCATTCTCCTTTGTAAAAAACCTATTAAATAGGATGTTCACATGTTGCTATATAGGCAGGGTGTGAAAATGCCTGATTTTTGCAGGCTACACCATATCTAGGTCGTGAAGTGTTCGCAGGTTTCTCTATAGGCAGGGTGAGAAAACGCTCATATGTGGTAAAAATGAGCATCTTCTCGATGCTTCTAGAAGGAGAAACTTCCATGGTGAGGTGGCATCAGAATGGTTTGGATATTACTTGCTTTCATGATTTAGTGGGATCATCCTAACCTCGTCACCTTATCCTCTTCAACTTATAAAAGGAGAGGAGCTCTCATGGATAAAGTTGTCTTTTGATTTTGGAGATTGGATTGGATTGAGCTTTGGAGATTGTTAGCTTGGCTAGATGAGCCACTTTGTCAAGACAGATTGTGAATATTATCATATCTATGCTCTCACAATTATTGGAGTGGAAGTGTGTGGGGAACGAAGGACAGTTCGAAGGGACCTTATGACATCAATTCCATGGTTGTAATCTCTCTTTCACATTTAATATGATACAATAATATGATTCTTTCCTATAAATCTTGTTGTGTTTTATTGTATGATTCCTTGATCACATACATAAGTTTATATTGAGTTTATGTTATTACTATCACTTTGGTTGGTTGCGTTCTTTTGTACTTTCATCATTGTATGAGCGTTGGAACAGAGCTAGGATGGCGATGGCAAGAGGAAGTGGCATTTAAACGGTATGTCACCTATCCCTCTTTAGTTAGTAAATTCAATATCCAAAACTTAAGGAAGGCATCATGTTCTCGTGTGTTTTTTTTTATATCTAGGTGGATCTAGGGATATCAGTTAGTGTCTACACCTACTGATTTATCCAATAAAAAAATTGGTGGCTCCATTGGGGAAAGAATTATTTCCTAGTTAGTCTAGTTTCCCTTGCTTTGATTGCTTGATTTCTAGTCTCTGAGTCTGTGGGAGATCCATTCAGACTCTGGATCTAAAAGTTCACTTAGAATATTTGTCCTTTTTCCAAATTCATTTTGATTACAGACATTCTCTTACTTGACCTGTATACAGCCTGTGAAAAACTTTGATTTTCACACCTCACTGTTTAAACCAGTGCAACATTTCCGCACCCTACCCATTGCTAGCCTATGAAAATTGTTGATTTTCTCATTGTAATATATTGTTGGATTGCGACCTTGTTTGTAATTTTTTTTTGGATTGGGTCTTGTTATCTTTTGATGCTCAGTTTTTCTTTGATCAGCTGGATTGAACTTTTGGAGCCTATATTGACCTATTTACAGTCTGCTTGACATTATTTGAGTTGCTTTTAGCCATCTTTGCTTTGTTTTTTTTTGAAGGATTAGTCTCTTTCTTTGAGTGACTTTCAATTACAAAGCATGTGTCTTCTTTAGAATTGTTTAGGGAAAGATCAGATTTCTTCTAAATAGTTCACTTTAAAAGAAAACTTTTAGTTTCGGTTTCTTTGTTTTAAGAAAGTTCATTATTTCTTTTAGTGAATTTTTTGAAACAAAAAGATTTAATTTCTTTCTTTATATTAGATTGGGGCCATGCTTGTATTTGAAAAAGAGAAATTGCATGATTCTTGGCATTTTTTGGTCTTAAATTCTAAAAAATATTCCCCATCATGGTCGAGGGGGGCATGAATCGAGTATTGGTGTACATACTATTTTTCTCATGTCTTAAAGATATTGATATTGATGAGTTTTTTTAAAAAATGTTGGGACATTGTGCATATAGGAATGATAAATGTTTGCTCCTTCTCATAGCATAACTCTCATCGAAATGAAAAGATTGCATCTTCATCTCTTTGCATAAATTTTAAGTCGGTCAAAACACCATATTGTCCATGCCATATTCCTTTTGAGTAACAACAACCTTAAAAATAAAGCACTTATAAAAATTGATTAGACATTTTTATATTTTTTGGTAGCAAACCTACATTAAATTAGTTGTAGGGCTTTGGAATAGGTGTGAAAGATAACTTTCCAAAGCTACAAACAAACATAGTATCTTGTGATACGGAGAGTTAAATCCACTTAATACATTTTGTCCTGGGAATCCCTTCTCACACAAGGGTCAATCATGAGGTCGCATTAAGACTGGCATAGTTACTCACCCTGTTTTGTTGGTCTTGGTGTAGATATTGTGCATATTATGGGGGTCACTTAAAGGTATACCCACAATTATGAATGGAAGCCTTTCGAGTTGATTTCGGGCTAGATACCCTACCTTTGCGCATGGATCAGACTATCGACTATTTCCCCAGGCATCACTATAGTAATTGGTAACCTTAGTGTCCTATCTCTCTAGTTTCTTTACGCAAGGTGACTATGGAGGGGCAAGTCTTCATGGTACCTAGAATCGATGTTGGCCAAACTCACTTGGGATCCTTGGATGGTATGCCCACGATTATGTGTGGGAGCTTTCACCAAGGCATAAGTCCATTAATTAGGTTGTCAATGTAACTTTTCCATCCACCCTATCTCATCCCCTTCTTACTTTGTTCCTGCGACATTGGATTTCACCACCAACTAGTGTGCTCATTGTGAGAAGGTTTTGCTTGCTTGTTTGCTTACTATATTTTTAACCTGTGTTGTTTGTTCTCCCTAGTGGACTCTAGATTGAATCTTTATTTTTATGGTGTTAGCTCTCGGAATGAACAATGAAGGAAGTCCTTTTCCAGGGGAACCTTTTGTTTTTCCTTCTTACGAAAACATTGCTCCTCCTCATATTGCTACTTTGAGCCTTCTAGGTCTCACAACTGGATTATCGGTATGGTTTTTTTCCACTCAGGTAATCTCGAATGTAGTTATTTCTTTAGTCGCAAGCAATTCCCCCCAAGAGAATCAACCTAATGATGATCCTTCACCTTCTTCACCAATAAGGTCTTCTTCACCTTCTTTGCTTGCAAGGTCTACTACTATTTCATCTTCTTCATTGAGTGAAATTTATGAAGCTAGTAACCCAGTGAATAATAATAAGAAGAAAAGAAATATTAACAAGAATAAAAATAAGCAAGGGTCAAAACCTCCAACCACTGCTAAACACGTTGGAAAACAACCAATTACTATTAATCGTGTTGGGAGTGTTCATTTTGTCAAGATCACATAAACAACTCGTAATCCAAAGTACTCTTGTAGGCTTTCTAAGGGTAGCCATCTTATTAAGGATTTCCTTGGTCTATCCAAGGTTATAGAAGCATGGTCTACATATCMTTTCTAGTCCATGTCATTAGCCTATGAAAAACATGTTGATGAMCCCCCGTCAAAAAGTCATGATATGATTGGGAAGAAGAAAAGTAGAGTCAAGTTCTCATTCATGTTATGYAAAGGGAGTCATCTCRCTCACCTTTTCCCTTGTATGGACTAAGCCTCGAAATTACTGGAAGACATGACTATTTCACAGCCTCAACTTCCAGATGCTTATCGCAAGCTTACTCTTGACCCCCCTATAGTTGATGGAATGGTCACTCTAGTCCCTTCACCGGTCAATCCAGTTGATCATGTCATCAATCTGGTCACGTCCTTAGCTGAACCAGTTGACAAAGCGGTTCATCCGATGCCATCCTCGGTCAATTCTGCTCTCCCCTCAGAGAGTGAAACTAAATCGGTCAATCCAATCCCATCCTCAGTTGATCCCACTCTCCTGTTAGAGAGTGTAACCCAAGTGGTCGATCCATTTCCACATGTCGACCCCATTCTCCCCTTGGAGAATGAAACCCAAGTGGTCGATCTGATATCGTCATCGGTCGATCCTAATTTCCTGCTAGAGAGTAAGCCTGATAATTCCCATGTTTTTCTCGTTGATATAGAATCTACCATGCCGAGGGCTATTCCTTCTTCTCCCGTGGAACCCCCTCCAAGTAATGAGGCCATCCATTTTGATTGGGGTGTGATAACTGAACCTCATCTTCTCTCTCACATTCCTTTCCGGATTACAGTACAGGTTTTTGGTCGAGATGTTCCTCAGACACTGATATATGAAGGTGCATCCGTTAGTATTTTGTCCTGTTTTTCTTGGCAAGCTTTGGTTTTTCCTCAGCTTGTGTCGGTTACACAAAATTTGTTAGATTTTAATAGAAGAACTAGTCAACCTTTAGGAACCCTTCCTCAGTTTCCTGTAACTTTGGGAGGAAAAACTATCTTTATTGACGTCATGGTAGTCCAAGACCCCTTAGATTTCTCTTTACTCCTTGGGCGAGATTATTTCTATACCATGAAAGCTATTGTGTCTACTCTTTTCCATGTGATATCTTTCCCTCACGATGGATGAGTTGTGATTGTTGATTAACTTTCATTCATTGACCCCAACTGGATTGCCTCCCTAAATGGTTCTTATATGCAGACGGTATCGCCCCCGCCACAGGTCATTTATGTGGAGTTGTCTCCCATGCCTTCCATTGCCGATGACAATGACTTAGATCCAATAGTTGACATCGTGGCCTCTTCAATAGGGTTATTGGAGAATGATATCCTTACCCATGTCATGGCCGTCGACATGTGTTCCTTCGAGATTATGTTTCTTCCATCAAATGAAGATCTCTTGGAATCCACGACCAAGTTTTGTCCCTTGACATGGTGTCCTTCCAGAGCATTGTCCTCTTGGAAGTCGTGATCAAGAAGAGTCGAGCATAGGTTTTCTGATTTCAATCTCATTAAAAAATGAAACCATATTTGAGCATGGTTTTTTTTATTTCAAGCTCATTAAAAAATGAAACCATCCTTGAGAATGGTTTTTTGATTTCAAGATCATTAAAAAATGAAAACATCCTTGATCATGGTTTTCTAATTTCAATCTCGTTAAAAATTGAAACTAGTTATGTGGATAGTTTTTTGTGTCTCTGTGGCAACCTCATTAAAAAATGAAACATAGGTTATGAGCATAGTTCTTGTTTCCATGTCAAGCTCGTTAAAAAATTAAACAATGGTCTGGGGATTATACCTAGAGTCACGAGCATAGTTCTTCTCCTGTGTCAAGATCGTTAAAAAATGAAATAGTTTTCCCCCTCTATTTTTGAGTCAATTCCTTCATATAGAATTTGAAGTTTCATTTCATCCACCTGGAAAATATTTTATTGCATCGGACATGTCTGTAGACTTTAATCTTTTTGTTCCATCCCTGAGTCAGCCCTGAATCAATTGTTACTCTGATCTACATCAAATCTGGTTACTTGTTTCGTGTCATTGATGTGGGATACATTAAGGCCCTCCTGTGACAAGTCTTTTCCTGTCCAATTCAACTCATTATCCATAAATTAGACTTAGAAACCAATTGGTACCTTGGAACTTGCATGTCTCAATGGAAGGTTTCCTCACTTTCGACAATGACAGGTTTCCTCGCTTTAGCTCATCAACTCACATTCATTAGATTGTACTAGAGTGCCTTTGGAGTCATTGATATTAATGGTTATTTACCTCACACTTGTTAATGGTTCTTATCATTGACCGGTAATCAAGTGGTTTCTACCATGTTCGACTTCAACACATGTATTCGCATGGTTAGATTTGTACATAGAGTGGTGGAGATGAAGACCCTGGATATTTTCTGACAAATCCAGGTTGCATTGGAGTATATTCAGTGTACTCTTACATAGATCCACATTGAATGTCTGGTGGCTATGTTCAAATTTGAGTCTTTAACACATAGATCCACAGTTTAATTTTGGTGGCTATGTTCATATTTGAGTCATATTGGCATGGATCCACAGTGTATGTTTGATGGCCATCACCTGTCTTACTTGACATGGATATTCTCATTTCAACATTTATTCTCTGATTCATTTGTATTCTAAGTATGGAAATTCCTACCTCAGTGATGATATATTATTGTACTATATTTCCTTGTTTGTTGGCAGGTTTTCGACCGACTGTTCCTTATTCCCTACACACACTAAACAAAGTATGTCATCTATCACTCTGTTCTAGCTTCATACTTTGGGGGGCTCTCTGTTACACATTATTTTCTTCATCCCTATGACCGTTAATGATGTAAACCTATATGTTTCCTTTAGAGGGGTCAGTGATCCGAGTTCTTGAAGAAAGAAGGGAGAAGAACTTTTCCTAAGAAAAGAAGTTGCATTCTCCTTTGTAAAAACCCTATTAAAGAGGATGTTCACAGGTTGTTACATAGGAAGGATGAAGAAATGACTGATTTTTGCAGGCTGCACCATAGCTAGGTCGCGAAGTGTTCACAGGTTGCTATATATAGAGGGTGCGAAAACGCTCATACGTGGGAAACACAAGCATATTCGCGATGCTTCTAGAAAGAGAAACTTCCATGGTGAGGTGGCATATGAATGGTTTGGATTTTACTTGCTTTTATGATTTGGTGGGATCATCCTAACCTCCTCACGTTATCCTCTTCAACTTATAAAAGGAGAGGAGCTCTCATGGAGAAAGTTGGCTTTTGATTTTGGAGCTTGGATTGGATTGAGATTTGGAGATTGTTAGCTTGGCTAGATGAGGCATTTTGTCAAGATAGATTATGAATATTATCAGATCTGTGGTCTCAGAATTCTTGGAGTGGAAGTGTGTGGGGAATGAAGGACAGTTTAAAGGGACCTTACGACATCAAGGCCATGGATGTAATTTCTCTTTCACATTTAATATGATATAGTAATATGATTCTTTCATATAAGTCTTGTTGTGTTTAATTGTATGATTCCTTCATCAGATACATAGGTTTATATTGAGTTTATGCTATTACTATCACTTTGGTTGGTTGCGTTCTTTTGAAGGTTCATCATTGTATGATCGTTGGAATGGAGCTAGGATGGTGATCGCGAGAGGAAATGGTGTTTAAATGGTATGTCACCTATCTCTCTTTAGTTAGTAAATTCAATATCTAAAACTTAAAGAAAGTGTCATGTTTTGGTGTGTTTTGTTCTAGATCTAGGTGAATCTAGAGAGATCAGTTAATGTCCGCACCTACTGATTTATCCAATAACAATATCCCTGCAACTAATTTCACTTATAAAATTATTATCTCATTTCTATAAATAACTAGTTACAATATATAAGAATCGATGACAAATCTTATAAAGTTATATTTTAATATGTCATTATTATGTTAGTGTAGTCATCAACAAACACTCTCACCATGCATTGACTATCATAATCCTTTCAATAGCTCTTCCACTATTATTTATGAATATATGTATATTTGGCATCTCCTTAGTCGATTCATGTGTATTACTTGTGAATAAGACACTCCCTTGGTTTCTCTATGGTTGTTATTTATCAATGTAATTGTCCTCTATTTACTTATAAAGATGTAAAATATTATTTTTATTTATGTACATAGAATATTATTAATATATATCTTGAACATTTATTTAGTATTTTATCAAATAGTTAATATTTAAATAATATATATAAATATAATATATTTAGAACATTTATTTACTATTTTATCATATATTTAATATTTAAATAATATATATAAATATATTTTTATTAATATATATAAACATATTTTTATTTGTTATTTTTAAATAATTTCAATATCAAATATTTATTATACATTCAATTTTATTAATATTTTTTTTAAATCCAACTTTATTCCTAATTCAACTTATTTTATTAATATATATCTCTCATATATATGTGTAAAATATTTATTTTATTAATGTTATTTAACTCTCTTCCACATTCAATTAAAAGGCACTTTGCTTTTCTGTATTTGCCAAGGGCACAATTTAATGTTACATTTGATTTATTTTATTTTTGGTGGACTTTTTAAAATTTATTTATCGTGGATCTAATTGGTGTTGAAAAGATGACATCCACATCAAGTTCTAGAGCCAACGGGTGTTTGGTTATGCTTTTCTCTTTTCTCTTATCAGTGGTACAATCATGGCTAAGAGTAAATGTTAATTTAAAGGATCTAGAGACTAGTATTTATAAAACTTCAACACTAATTGAGGCTCACAATCTGAATCGTCTATTGTTTAGCGTAATTGTTTAGAGGATCTGTACTATTCCATATATAAAATAGTATGCATAACAATAATAATTAGCTAGAAGTGGTAGATAAATTATTGTATAACCAAAACAAAACTACAATAATACTAAAATAATACCAGAATAACACCAGAAAGAGCACTTTGATTAATGAGAGCAACATTCACTTGCCTCTTCGAGGGGGAAACCTCCAGCAGAGTAGAGCTCTATTACAATAATATCCAATAAAAAACTTTTCATACCCTCTATTCCTATTTATACTAAATATATCTATCCAAAAGAACAATCTAGAGAAAGATCCTTCTAGAAGAAGAAGATTCTATTAGCTCTTCTTACAATCGACTTATTCCCCCTTGTTTCTATGCCTTATTAATAGTGACCTTTATTACATGGAAATATATTATCACGCACTTAAGGGGTTAGGTAGGTTAGGTCCCTAACATGCCTTCCCTGTTAGAATCAACCTTGTCCTCAAGGCTTGAGATGACGAAATTGTTGCAGAATGTTAGCAGGCTCCCAAGTGGCATCTACTGGAGTATTATATTTCCATTGAACTAACACTTCCTTGATGGTATAGTGACAAAGACGATGCTCTCGTTGGTCCAAAACTGCTTATGTTTGCAACTATATGGATCCTTGTTCATCCAACTCGGGAAGGTTGGCTTGAGTTTGGCACTTAGTTCCAATCACCTTATTTAAGAAAGAGACATAAAAAATAGGATGGAGCTTAGAATTATTGGGTAAAGCTAATGATAGGCCACCTGCCCAATGTGCTTGAGAATTGAATAAGGACCATAAAATTTGGGTGCCAATTTCTAACAATGTTCGGCTTGAGTGAAGTTTTCTTATAAGGTTGCAGTCGAAGAAATACATGGTCTCCTTCAACAAATTGTTGTTCTGAGCGAACTTAATTGGCCTATTGCTTCATGCGATTCTGAGCCATGACCAAATTCCCTTTGAGGGTAGGGAGAATATCCTCGTGAACTGTAAGTGTTTGGTCAACTTCTTAGACCTTAGATACACATGGCATGTAGGAGAGAAATGAAGGTGTCTTTTGGCCATATAATGCTTCAAAATGAGTCATGCGAGTAGTTGTATGGTAAGAAGTGTTGTTCCATCATTCAACTAATTGTAACCATTGAGCCCATTGATTTTTCCTTTCACAGGAAAAACACCTGAAATAAGTCTCCAATCACTTATTGACGACTTCAGTTTGACCATCAGTCTCGACCCTAGGGATGTTAGGTGGTGCTGAGATGCAATTGGGTGCCCTGGAGTCTGAAAAGTTCTTGCCAAAAATTGTTGGTGAAAGTTGGATCTCGATTAGAAACAATAGAATGAGGCATTCCATGAAGATTGAAGATATGATCCATGAAAAGTTGATCCACAGTTGATGTGGTAAATGAGTGTTTAAGAGAACATAAATGAGCATACTTGGAAATATGATCCACAACCACCATGATGACAGACTTATTTCATGATTTAGGTAATCCCAAAATAAAATACATAGATATGTCCCTCCAAATAGTGGGTGGAATTGGAAGCGGTTGGAGTGTGCCGGGAGTTTTGATGGTTTCTCCTTTTTTGCGTTGACAAACATCACATTATTCTACAAAAGTGTGAACATCATTTTTCATTCCATCCCCAAATTTTTTTTTTTGACCCATTCATAGGTTTTGGTAAACCCTAAATGCCTAGTTGTGGGAGTAGCATGAAGGTCGGAAAGCACCATGGATTTAAGTTGTGATTGGTTACTTAAATAAAAACAACCTTTGTAGCGAAGTTAATCTTTATGCCAAGAGTACCCTGGGGGAACTAGAGAGTTGGCTTTCAATTGTTGGATCATATGCGAGATTTTAGGATCATGCAACAATTCTTGGCACACATCTTGGAGATAATATGGTACAATGAAGGAGAGCGAAAAACAACACCCTTCATCTTCATATTTTCGAGAAAGAGCATCAACAACCACATTTTATTTTCCTTTCTTGTAAATGATCTCATAATCATAACAAAATAGCTTGGTTACCCATTTTTGTTACTCTCGGGAGGAAGGTCATTGCTCCAGAAAATACTTGAGGCTTTGATTATTTGTCTTAATTTGGAAACGTTACCCCAAGAGATAAGGGCGCCAGACATCTACTACATGCAGAGTAGCCAACATTTCTTTTTCATAGATTGATTGGCCCAAATTTTCTTCAGACAATTGTTTGCTAATAAAGGCCAAATGTCTTCCTTCTTGCATAAGGACAACTCCAATTCCTTTGCCTGAGGCATCACATTCGAGCACAAAGGTATTTGTGAAATCAGGAAGGTCCAAGACTGGAGTAGTACACATAGCTTCCTTCAAATATTGAAAAGACTGATCTGCTGCAAGAGTCCAAGTGAAAGAATTATTTTTAAGGAGAGAAGTGAGAGGGATCACAATCTTCCCATAATTTGAACAAACTTGCGATAATAGTTGGTTAAATCCAAAAACCATGCAAGATTTTGATAGTCTTGGGGCGAGTCCAATCCTTCATTTCTTGAATATTTTTATGATCCACTCAGACATCATACTTTCCAACAATATGACCCAAGTACTCTACTTTTGAGGCTCCAATGGAAAATTTAGAGCGTTTGAGGAAAAGTTGGTGCTGCGAGAGTTGATGGAGAATTTAATCGAGATGGGAAAGATGAGATTGCCAAGTTTTACTATAGATGAGAATATCATCAAAGAAAACTAATAAAAAATGATGGAGAAAAGGACGAAAGACATGATTCATCAGGATTTGGAAGGTGAAGGGGGAATTAAATAGGCCAAAGGACATGACCAAAAACTCATAGTAACCCTTGTGAGTTCGAAAGGAATTCTTGGGTATGTCAACTTCTTGCATACATATATGTTTGTAGCCAAAATGTAGATCAAGTTTAGTGAAGTATTGAGCACCATTCAACTCATCCAATAGATCATCAATGGTAGGAATGGGAACTTGTCCTTGATGGTGAGCTTATTTAGGACACAAATTTTGGCACACATGCGCCAAGAACCTTCTTTCTTAAGTACCAAGACCACAAGGGAAGAATAAGGGATGGTATTTTGGAGGATAACACCCACTTGGAGCAATTCCTACACTATTTTCTCAATTTCATTCTTTTGGGAAAAGGGGTGATGATAAGGGAGAACATTGGGAGGAAGATTGCCAGGAAAAAGGGGAATGGAATGATAATGAACACAATGAGAAGGAGAAAGTCCCTAAGGGGTGGAAAAAATAGCTTTATGTTTATAAAGGATAGCTTGGAGGTCAGGATGCACAGAGGGTGTCTCAACGTCTTGAATAGAATGGAGTTTATCAATGATACTAGAGTGGCCTTTCTTGAGGAGATTTTCCATACGATGGGAACTAATGATCTCAGTAGAACCAACTATGATACCTTGGAATTGATACCTTTGTCATTCATGTTGGAATTTCATGGTTAATTCCTTAAAATCCATAAGAATGGGACCCAAAGTGTGTAACCATTCAACACCTAGAACAATGTCACAACCTCCCATGTCATTGGAAAACATATGAGATTTCAGTTGGTAATGTTCAATATGAAGATGAACATTTTCATAATGCCCACCACATTTCATGGAACCACCATTGACTATCATGAAATGCAACGATGAATAAAATTGTGGGTGCTACCACTGTCAACAAGGATGATGACCTTCCTCTGCTTAATGTTGCGAATGATCTTGAGAATTTGTGGGGCTGAGAAGCTAGTGAGGGAATGCAAGGAAATAAGTGGGACAAATTTAGGTGGGTCAATAGGATCTTGGGTGGCATCAGGAGGGAGGGTTCTTCAAGAAGGGGAACTGTCACATCCTCTGCATGAACATCTCTAGAAATGGCCACAAATAGTTTTTGTTCCTTACATTTGTCCACTGGAAAATATTTTTCATCACAATTATAGAAAATGCCCTTCATTTTTCTTTCATCCATTTCATCCCTATTTATTTTCTAGACCTTCAAGGGGTTACGATTAGTGGATCGAGGCCGAGGAAAAAAAGGGGAAAAAAACACTTGTTGGGCCTCTTTATTACGTTGAGTAGATTCCAACCAAGTTGGAGGGTGGGCCATGAAAACCTAGGATTGGATTGCATCCTTGAGACCACTGATAAAGAATTCACCAAAGAACGCATCTGACATGCCCTCTATTCAAAAGGTGAATTTCTCAAAACCAGTGATGAAGTCTTCCAATATGCCCGATTGTTTCAACTTGGTCAAAAAACCGAGATAGTGGGTATCATTATCAAAGTGGGCATGCAGATCATAAACAAACTGGGTCCAGGAAATATACCCCTGATGTGAATTTTTCTGCCATTGCCACCATTGTCAACATTCATGATCTAGATAGAGGACAACATAGCGAAGTTTGGCCAACTCGTTAGTAATACCATGCATAGAAAAATAATGATCAATTTGAGTGACCCAACCTGTAGGATGAGAGCCATATAATTTATTAACCTCTACACAGGGAAGACCGGGTTCACAATGAAAGAAGTTGGATTGAAAATGCTAAGACAAAGAGGAATCAATAACATTAGGTTTGTCTGATGATGAAGGACCCATAGGGTGGTTCAAATATTGATTGACAAAAGACTGGAGGGAGGTCAATTGGGTTGTGAGGTTGGATTCCATTTGGTTAAAGTTGCGCTCTAATTTTTCAATGCGGGAATGGGTATAATCTGTTTCAGATGTGAGATGTGAGATGGAGACATGGGCTTGATTGATGGAAATTTAGAGTTCTTGGTTGTGAGTGGTGGCCATTTGTAGAGGGGAAGTGTAGGTAAGGGAAAAAATGGGTGGGTGGGACAAGAAAAAAAGGACGTAGAAGTGATAGCTACCACGATGATTAGTGATTGAAGGGAAATATAATGGAATAGGTGGAAAAATATGAAAAATTGGAAGGGGTCAGGTCCACTGAAACAAAAAGTATTAAAAATGGAGGGCATGACAATGATCAAGGAGAAAAGGGGAATCCAATGGAATATTTCCCAAATAAGTGTGTCTATGGGACCACTATATGTTTCTTTTACTCCTTCGGATTTATACTCCGTCCTGAAGAATACTACGGTGACGAAATGCCCAAATGCTTAACAGGAAGAAATTTGTAGTAATTTCGTAGCCAAAATGCAAAAGACATTGTAGCATGACAATAGATCTTTTTTATTCTATTTTTGTTTCCTTCCGAAGGGTTAGGGTATTCAAAGGTTCTATAGAAAATGGTTTTCCCTACGTTATATCTCTTTGATATAGATGCAGGGTCCAATAGTAGTACTTGATCCAATATCTCAGGGGACCAACTAAGGAGGCTAGACTGTACCCTTACTCGTACTACTCGAATACCCAGGTACTAGAGAGTATCTTACCGAGTGTTGTTCTCTATATCAACATATCATTTAGGCGGTCGATCCATTTATCTATGGAGGGATTCATGAGATCTAGGTCGATCAATATAAAGGTCATGTTTGATGCACTACAACTCGAGGGGGTACCAATAGGGGTTACAAGGGTGGCCAATAGATGTGCGCTTAAGTACCACTTGTATTTCTTGCATGTATGAATCCTCAACCGTGGTTTTATGCATGTAACAATAGATCTTTGTATCTTAAAGATGCTGAAATACGTCTCTACACTGAAAATAAATTCAACCCACAATTTTCTGCCGAGGAAGGTGCTCTGATACCACTTGTAATATTCCATATATAAAATATTATGAAGAGCAGTAATAATTATATAGAAATGGAAGATAAACAATTATATAACCAGAACAACACCACAATAATACCAAAATAATACCATAATAACACTAGAAAGAGCACTTTGATTACTGAGAGCAATCTTCACTTGCCTCTTCGAGGGAGAAACCTCCAGCTGAGCAGAGCTCTATTACAATAATATCCAATACAAAACTTTCCATACCCTCTATTTATATTTATACTAAATCTATCTATCCAAAAGAACAATCTAGAGAAAGATCCTTCTAGAAGCGAAAGCTTCTATTAGGTCTTATTACAATTGACTTAATCCTCCTTATTGCTACGGCTTATTAATATTGACATTTATTACATGGAAATATATTATTCTACCTACTTGAGGTTTTCGGTAGGTTAGGTCCCTAACAGGATCAGAATCTGAATTGTCTGTCATTTTCTATTGTAATTGTCAGGTGCACTAGAGATTTCCCACCCATCAAATGGTTATGAGCCCACTCCTTAGATGGTTATGAGGACACTCCTCAGATGGTTATGAGCCCACTCCTCAAATGGTTTTGATCCTACTCCTCCTGAGTCACAGATCGATTATTTCATGATGGCACACAAAGATAATCGTGATCCAAGATAAGTTACGCCTTCCACTTATTTTTATTATTTCATTCTTATAGTTAATTGAAATCTAGTATTGATATTATCACTTTCTCCTTATCGCCTTGTAGGTTGAAAACATCAATTCAACTTGGCCAAAGAGGTATCCTACAAGCAAGAGGTCTTTTTGTTCCATGGTTCCTTCCACTAGTCCATGCGCTCACTCTCTTCCGTTACAAACATTTTGATGTAGACTCTTTAAAATATTGTTTAAACTAGTTATGAAGTTCTTGGGTCTAAGGAAACCCCAATTGTACTATTTTTGGTGAGCGACCTATTGAATGTACAATTGTATTTTTGTCATAATATTATGATATCTACTGTATGATATGTCTTTCTGTGAATATAGATAAAATAATGTATTATGGGACTTTTTAGTCTTTTCTACCTATGCTCATCATGATAGTAGGAGCTTGGATACAATATAGCATACTTGTTTTCTTTCTGAAGTAGTTTTATTGTGAACAATAGTTGAACATTAAGCAATGCAATAAGTCTACTATGGCCAAGAGGCACATATACACATCTCTCTCTCTCTTTATACACACACACACACACACACACATTAAACTATAACACTTCAAATAAAAAAACATTAATATGTATTTTTAAACAGTGTCAAGCCACAAATCCATCATGGCTACGTAGTCCACATTAACTAGATTTTGATTTATATATATATATATATATATATATAAAACATCCACCATACAACATCAACCATATAACACTAAATATAAAGGTACATAGTTGAGATACGTATCTGAATACTGATGTTTGGAAACAAATGGAACAACCATGTTCCTCCCAACCATAAAAAAATAACAACCATGATCACTTGTCCTGATCACCCCCTATCCTGACCATGACTCCATAAGAGAAACCTGAGTAACACTCCTTAGCCATTGTTCACCTTCAACAATTCATAAACTATTTTTCCTAACACCAGATGTGCTCATCAAAGCAAAAACAATGCTCTTTCCCAACATACTAAGCATATTTATCTCATGCCTAGGAATCTCCATTCCTTTCCCTCCTTGGTAAGTTCACAACTTTACAAATCTCTGGCTTCTAGGGGCTAGGAGTGAGAGAATTCAACTTCCGACGCTTGTAAAAATGATCTAAGTTAACTCAAACCTATTCCTCACTCATGGAGTCATACTTATCTATTTTTAACCTGGTTGTTCCATTTGTCTTCCAGCATTTAATATATTAAAAAAAAATTCTCATACATGTTTCCATCAAAAGAGGACAGTTGGCAAGTCAAATCTTTGTCCAATAGTCATAAAAATAATCATTACATACTTCCATAAATCTAAATTTTAATTTTCGTAAATGGAAATTTATTTATTTTTAAAATCAACTTTGGAAATGTTTGTTTTTTGAATAATTCAAGGATATCACATCCTCTCCCCCTTAAGTATAACATCGTCCTCAGTGTTCAATCATCTCTTGGAACATAATTGGATATTCTAAGAAAATGTGCAACCAACTGCAAAGTAAGAATGTTCCACCCAACAATATATTTATTCCTCCAATTCTCAAAAGAAAAACACCACTAATCTAGGGATATGAATGCACAAGAGAGAGTGTCTTGTGAGAGTTTCTAATGTCCACTAACAAAAAGATAATTCCTACAACCATTTCAATCCATCATCTCTATTTTATCTCAACCTGCAGAACCCAAAGAATATGTTCCCCTTATCTCTCATGTAGTCCCTCATGCTATCCCACTTCCATCCAAGGCTCCAACATAGGTTGGATAGGAAAACTGTCTCCCTAGGGAATCCAAAAATTTATAGTTGCATCGGGAATACTAACATCAACAAACTCACTTTATTTGTGTAATTTCCTGCATAGAATTGTCACTCTACAAGCCTAACAACATGATTCTTCATGCATTTATAGCTACGACATGATTCCCATAAAACCCACTATGATTGGGTCCAAGCTCCAACACTCAACACACTCTTCCTCTCCCAAAACCTTCTTGTAAAAAATGACTACAATAACCATTCAATTTTCCTTTTACCCATGCATGTTCACTCTCACATTCCCCAATCTTGATTGTAATCAACCCCATTCTCTCAATAACAATATGAGGCAAATTTTCACACCAACCCTCTAACATGTATTCAATGATTGGGGATTTGAAACATTCAAAACAAAAATAGAAGGTTCATACAGAAATGTATTTTGAGAAAGGTAGCTTCGGATTAATACACATGAACAATTTCCCCTTGGATGCCCCCTCTCTTGTGGAAAATTTTCCCCTATGAGTCCATCTCATGTGTCCCTCTAAAGCCAGTGATACATTTTATTTTTATTATTTTTGATATACAGATTTTCCATATTACGCCATTTTCCCCATGGTCATACATGATATTTACATTACACATCACTAAACTAGCGATTAAAAATGGGAATGTTACACACTCATACTTATATTTGATGTTATACAAGAATAAAAATGCTCATGACCTATATTCATACTTCAAGTGTTAAGGATTTGAAATGATATATACCGGATTCTTGTAACAAGGTGATATTCTTCTACTAACTAGAAGCTTGTTACATGGCCTCCATTCACCATGATTAAGGTTAATCTCTACTTATTTTCACATGACCAACTCCCCTTTTCCCTTGGGTCTCTTCTACTAGCACTCAAATACTACAAATGTATGCCCAAGATCTCATAAGGCTATCACTCTCTTGGTCAACTATTAAAGGATGGATAAAAAAAGGGGAAAGTATCCAATCTCCGTGTCTCTTTTTAGAAATGTTGACCCATGTTAACTATTCTACACTATGTCAAACATCGAGTTAAATAATTTAACTTTACCAAGAAAGTTATTATCCTTTGGGTGATAATTTATTGTCCTTATTTTGTTTCTTTAGGAAAACCTATTTATATCGTTAGCCTCATAAATACCCAATCCCCCACTACATATTCCCTTTCACTTTGATGTTGATCTTCTTAGTGTTTCATTGTGTTTTGGGACATAACCAAGTTTTCCTTCAATAGTTTCAGAACCTCTTATTGGTGCCCTATCTTATCCTCCACTTCTTGAGTCTTTCCACAATCCCTTTCAAGGAATAGGTGATGGATGGAGGATGATATCCATCAAGTTCTAGAAATGGGGAAATTTTTGAAGAAGTATGGAAGGATGTATTGTCCCACCATTATGGCAAGGGAAACCACTTGACTTGTTTTTTATATTTATTAAATGAAAATAAATGAATATATACTTTGGGAAGTTTATTCACAACCTTAGTTTTCCCATTAGATTGAGGATGGTCAGATGAGATGTGAGCCAACTAAGTACCCAAACAAAAAAACAATTCATTCCAAAAATTTCCTATGAAAATTGGAGCTATGTCACTTAGAATAATATTAGAGACTTTGTGTATCTTTTGAACTATTTCCATGAATGTTGCATATATTTTAATTTCTCTAAAAGGATGAGAAAGACATAAAAAATGTGAAAACTTTGTTATTCTATCCATTACTACCATGATTACAGTATTTCCTTTAGATTTGTGTAAACTTGTAATAAAATACATTGAAACTTGTTCCAAATGTTGACTTGGTATAGATAATGGTTGTATAAGACCTAGTGTCTTGATTGCCTCTCCCTTATTTGTTTGATGGATAAGTCATCCAGACACAAAATTTTGAACATAAGTTTTGATATTTTCTAAGAAAAATGCTTCTTGATCTTATGAAAAATTTTCAAAAATATTGAATGTCCCCCTATAGGATAAGTTTGCAATTTCATAAGGACCATATGTTTGAGATGTGAATTATTACATAAATATACGTGATCATGATACCATAGAAATAATTATTCCATACAAATTTATGTAACGAATTTAGGTCCCCTTGTATTTGTTGAATGATCTTCCATACATTTTTATCCTTCTTTAGTTCTATCTTTGTTTCTTCCACCCAATTATATTATGGAAGAGAAATAGAACATATTTAACCTTCTATTTCTTCTTCTTTCCTTGAAACAACATTCACCGCAACATTATATTTTCCTTTTTTGTAGATAATTTGAAAATAATAACCTAGCATATTTGTAACCCATTTTTGTTTCACTTCTAAAGATAATTGTTTCTCCAAGTAATTCAAGCTATCATGATCTATTTTTACATTAAAGTGTCTTTCTATTAGGTAAGGACAAAATTTCTTAACTTCCTGTAGTACGAACACCATTTCCTTTTCATAAATGGGTTTTAATAAATATTTGACTTCAATTTGGTTTCTTTCAAAGGCAAGGAGAATTCCTTCTTGCATTAAAACAACACCAATAACATGTCTTGAGCAATCACACTCCACAATAAATGTTTTTGTGAAGTTAGGTGTAGCCAAGACAATATTTGAACACATATCATCCTTAATTTTTTCAAAATATTTGGTTTCTTATTGAGTCCAAGAAAATGTGTCCTTCTTTAATAATGTTGTTAAAGGTATTTCTATGTGACCATAGTTATTGAAAAACATGTGGTAATAACCTATCAAAACTAAGAATACTCTAAGTTTCTTCAAGGTTTTGGGAATTCCCTCATAGCTTTAATTTTGTTAGGATCCACATTTACACTTTCATGAGATACAATATGACCCAAATATTCCACTTCTTGAACCCAAAAAGAACACTTGGAAGTATTTGTATAACATTGTATCTCTTCCAATAGTTCTAATACTCTGTCAATATGTTGTACATGTTGTTCCAAAGATTTTTTGTAGATTAGTATGTCATCAAAAAATACTAACACAAATTTTCTAAGGAAGGGTTTGAAAATACAATTCATCAAGCTTTGAAATATTTAAGGTGCATTAGTAAGTCCAAATGGCATAACCAAAAATTCATAATGAACTTCATGTATTCTAAAAGTTTCTTTGGAAATGTCTTATTGCCTCATTCTAATTTGATGACGTCCCAAATGGACATCCAACTTAGTAAAGAAAATTTCTCCATGCAATTCATCTAATAATTCATCAATGATAGGAATAGAAAACTTATCTTTTTTTTTTTTTTCTTGAGCTTTCTATAATATGGACACATACTCCATGAGGCATCCCTTTTCATAACCATCACCACCAGTGAAGAGAAATAACTTTGTCTAGGTTGAATGATGCCAACCTCTAACATTTTTTGTATCATATGCTCAATCTCACTATTATGTGCATATGCATACCTCTAAGGAATAATGTTATGTGGTACATTTTATAGATGAAAATTCATAGCATGGTCATGATCTCAAGAAAGTGGAAAACTCATAGGAATTTCTCCAAATACATTGGAATGTTTGTTGATAGCTATTTGGAGATCTAATGGAGCAAAGGATATATATTCTTGAACATCTAGTGAGAAAAATTGTGCAATTACACCATGGTTTCCCTTTTTGAGTAATTGTGTCATGTTATTAGATACTATCACCTTAGAGGGATTTCCTTGGATACCTCTAAGATCAATTTCCTTTGCTTTTGAGAAAAATATAATGAAAAGATATTGAAAATTAAGGGCCATTATTTCCATTGATTCCAACCATTGGACTCCTAATACAACATCAACACCACTATTTAGATGAAAATCATGGGACTATCCAATAAATACTCCACCATAGAGAGATTAATACTATTCCACTTCCAAGAAAAATTTATGGTACCTTTGTATGAAATGATTACTTGAAACTCTGTTGTTGGAAATACAAAGCAACTGCTATCTTTTACTAGTTTTTAATTAATGAAGCTATGAGTACTTCCAGAATCAATCAATCAACATGGTGCTCTCTATAGTTGTTAGTCGTCACCCTTCTAGTAGCCATATTTTTGTTTTCCACTTTCCTTGCATTACGGAAACCTTTTTCTGGGGATTTAGTTTCAAAGAGACATGCCTCATGTTGAATTTTCTCCTTTAGAGTTCTCATAAATAGATCTAATAAATTATCCTTTTCAATGTTGTTTACCTGGGATTGAACATTTAGAATTGTTCAATGTTTTATGTAATTGGACCTTTTTTCCAAATATTTATCAATTGATTAAAGAATGTATTGCTATTAATATCCCCATAATGTGATATTAATTCATTCGTAAAAATGGACCAAGAGGTAATATCATTTGTTTTTCTTTCACAAAGCCATTGATACCAAAAAAATTAATCATTTTCAAAATACAAGGATGCAATAGGTATCCTTTGTAAGATTTGCACTTGGTGTAGATAAATGTATTTCTCCATATGGAATATACATGTTCTAGTATCATTACCATCAAACTTCCTCATATCAATATTTTGAATTAAGTGGTTCCTTAGTGTCGACTTGAATCCATAATGATGTGGATGTTGGAGTGATGAATGATTCTAAAATTCTTGTATACGTTCTATTCACTTGTGATAAAACAATCACCATATGTGATGGATTCTCAACACCTTTGTTCTTCTTATTTTCATGATTTCCTTGGATATACATATCCCTTTTAGGGATCATGTATAAGATCATGGATTCTATATTTTTTTTCATTTCATTCATGGATGTTTGTACTTCTTCCTTATTTTTTAATTCACAAATTTTTGTACTTATTTCTTATTTTTTTTCATGGATATTTTTACTTCTTCCTTATTGTACTTATTATATTCCATTTGTTCCATCTTATTTTCCATATATTGAAGTTTTCTTTGTGTTTTTACCAACTCATTACTTGTTATTAACCTATCACTCCAATCATTAAGTTGGTCTTCAAATTTGGATACCTTGTTATTTATCTCCTCATTTTCTTCATGAGCTATAGATGATAGTTATGGAGGTTTAATTGGTGTTGAATTCTTCTTTGCATCCATTTTTGGTAAAATTAATAATACTCCTCTATATTCTCTTGATCAAAAATTTTGAATCACCAAAAAGAGATCTTCAAATAAAATGTTATGGAAACAATAATTTACATACCTTTCAAACCATAATTTAGAGAATGTATTGAATGAATGAACTTTTCCCTGATATATTTTTGAACTTTGAATCCTTGTGAGTTTGAAAATTCATCTTGTAATACTCTGATATTACTTCTTAAACTTATTAAAATTCCATAATATTATAAAATGTTATAGAAAAAATACCAGAATGTCTTGTTTAATTGTAATTTCAGGATTAGTAAACAACCCCAACTTAAACAAGATATATCTCACAGAGTATAATTATTCAAAATCTAAAAAAATTCCCACATGTAACTCACTATGTCTCCTTGGGATTCTAAAAAATTCATAGTCTGGAACTTCACCAAATTTTGTTTATAGTAAAAGTAAAAATATCTCTTATTTGAGACTAATTTTAGTGCTAGTCACAAACCTTATAATTCACGAATGATATCTATGAAAATATATAATGAAACAAAACATAAAATATGGACCGGACATACTTCATCGTGTTCTATCGATTTCCACAAAATCTCACTATCTAGAAATTATAAGAAAATAATCTATAACAAAAATCCCTAGATAACTCCCTTAAATTTGACTTCAGCATGAGTCAAAAAGCCTATATTCCATAGGCTATATTTATTAAATTATGACGAACTAGAACCTGGAATTTTGATAAAAAATAATTGGATATATTTAATGAGTAACATCTTAAAAAAACTCTCAAATGCCCCAAAAACAAATTATAGGGAAAATTTCAAGATACCAATTATACAAAAAAACCCATAGGATCAATGATTTGATGTCAACTGTTATGATACATCAGCTTAAAAATGATAAAAAATCAATGAGTACATTCCCCTTTGAGGGGGAACGTAGTTTTACAATATATGATGATATATGATTATCCTAAGACTAGGTCTATTTGGTACGTGTGTGTGTGTGTAACACAAAGGGTACAATTATAATGAAAGAGTGTAATGAAAGGTTATATCCTACATACAAATACAACACTAGAAATGTAATAATTCAATGTAAAGGCTCAATGTAGTCATTTTAAGTTTAGACCTTTTTGACAATGAGACCATTGGAATATCCAAAAAAAATTACACAACACCTAAGATCTTAACATTGAGATATATATCCCCGCCGATTTAGAATAGATAACAATAGGATTTCTCTTATACAAATATTCATTTTCTTGTCTAAATAATTATCTTCTTAATCAACTATAATGTATAATAACAAGGAAGATCTTTGAAGTAGTTAGTAATTACTTTTTAAATTTACATAAAGTATCAATATGGAGTATTAGGAACCTAGCATTAAGAATGTTGTACTCTATAACATTATTCTTATATAGTACTTTTTCTTTGTAATCAACATAATTTAACAAATATTTAATAACAATAATGTATAATAACAAGAGAGATCCTTGAAATAGTTAGTAATTACTTTTTAAATCTACATAAAGTATAAATATGGAGTATTAGGAACGTAGCATTAAGAATGTTGTACTCTATAACATTATTGTTATATAGCACTTTGTCTTTGTTTTTGTAATCAACATAATTTAACAAATATTTTATATTATGATGTTTTTTTATTAGAAAATTTGTGTTTTGAGTAAATATTATTGTATGTATGGATAATCTCGCCAATAAGGATTGAAAGTATACAAAGATGGTAACTAGAGGAGACACGTTTTGGAAAGTAAGCTCACAATAACCATTGAAAATATAAAAAGATGGTAACAAGATGAGACACATTTCGAAAAGTAACCTCACAACAACCAACTTGTAACACCTTTTATGTATCGTTGAGGAAATGGCATGGATTAGGTTTGCATATCACTCTTCAGTGAAAACCAATAAAGCAAAGTGAATTGGCCATCAATCAAAGTCATTTAATCATTATTTATAAAAGTCATTTAATCATTATTTATAAAGGAAAAGAAACAAGGTGATTAATTTGAAGCAAGCACAACTATAATATTTTTTGTTAGCATTTGTAACCATGATTTACTGCATCTTGATGTTAAACTTTCAAACTCTTAAAAAAGTTAAGATACTCTTCAAAGAGTTCAATTCAATGATAAAAAATTTCAACGGGAAAGCTCAAGGGACCTTGGTAATGAAAGCGTTTGTCAAATGCCGGTTTATGTTTCTTTCTCGTAGTGTAGGCATTTGAGAGTGTTTGTATAATGCTTGCTTTTGTTTCTTTCTCATAGTGTAGGCATTTGTTTTAGTGCATCAAGGATTTTCACTGTCCCACCCACCGTCAATATGAATGTCAAGGGCTGAACAAAAGTAATTGACCAAAAGTAATTTGTGATACATATTTTTGCAATGTTTTAATAATATTAAGAAAATAGTAAATTTTCAAAGTTATATATGGTTACATTATATCAATATTTTATAAATTAATATTAAATATTAATATTTTTTATTAAAAATCTAATATAAATGATATGAATTCTTCAAATAAAATATATATTTTAATAATATTAAGAAAATAGTAATTTTTCAAAGTTATATATATGGTTACATTATATTAATATTTTATAAATTAATATAAAATATTAATATTCTTTATTAAAAATCTAATATAAATGATATGAATTATTCAAAGTATATATATATATATATATATATATATATATATATATATATATATAAAATAATAATAATAATACTAAATAAAAATTAATATATTAAGTTAAAAGGATATATCAATATCTATATATATTAACACAATGTTTGTGTGTTGTGCTTTCGTCCAATCATTAATGGGTGAGAGTTTTTCATCACCATCTTAGGTTTAATTCTCAAGGTGAGTGTCTTTGGAATTTAATTGGGAATCCTCAGACTCACATGTCCCATGAGTGATATTCTATAAGTCCCCAACTTCACTCAAAAAATATCGGGTGTTCTTGTAAAAAAAATTAAAAAATGCAACATTTCAACTAATATTCAGGATAGTGGTATTGAAAATGTAGCTTCAAATTTAGAACCAGCTAGTCGAAATGAAAATATTGTATTCCATGATCAATGTGTCATTGATTAGTCCAGAGCTTTGAACTAAAATTGTACCGATCTATTACTCATAGCAATGTCTCTAAATGTAACATGCCTAACAACTATGGTTTTGGAAGGAGTTCTTGAGTTGCAACAATGAAAATTTTCATATCTGTATTAAATATCCACATTTTTCTGTTTATTATGCATTTGTATATTTAGACATGAAAAATGAAAAGTTTCAATGTTGGTTCAAAGATCCTCCTTAACCATCACTAAATCACTAAAGTTATTGGAATGGATGCAAAATTTGTTCCGAAGATCCTCTTTAGTCATCACTAAATCACTAAAGATATTGGAATGGATGCAAAATTTGTTCCAAAGAGAATACTTGAACTAATAAATGTTTAAGGTAGATTATAAAGGAAAATGTAGCAAGTCACTTGTACCTAGTGCATTACAATTTATCTAGTGAATAATTTTTGCAAGGTAGATTATAAAGGAAAATGTAGCAAGTCACTTGTAAGTAGTGCATTACAATTTATTGAGTGAATAGTTTTTTTTCATTTTTTGGATTAGTATAGTAATATTAATGATAATAAACCATCATTATGCCTATGTCAACTAGAGATAGTCTAGTGGTAATTCTTTTATGACTTTATTCCATTCTATTATTCCATTGTTGAATTTATCATTAGTTTAGTAAAAAAATTATTTGTATATATTTTTTTCCTGATTTAGCTTTCGTTTAAAGTTTCATTCATCCAACCATAAATACTGTGACAACAGGTGTACTAATAATATTCTCTGTGACAAGAGGTGTACTAATAATATTCTCCACCATAGCAAAGATTTCTTGGAATTGAACAATGATTTAGAGATTGTTTTCTTAGTGTGTATCTCTTTAGCATCTATTTCACTTTATTTAATGTTCCATGCATCTAAACATAAAAAAAAAAAAAAATGAAAAAAACAATAAATACGTAACAAAATTGTACTGGATAATGATCATAAAAACACTCCATACCAAAAAATTTCTTCTAATTAAATAATGATTGGAAGGTTATTTTCTTTATAATATTTTGTCTTTTAAACCATCATTTAAGGTCTCATCTATCCCATCTTAAAACAAAATAAGACTCAAAATACTAACCAAAAAATTGTACCATAATCACCTTAAAGATACTCTAAGTCCAATGAGGTTTTGGCTAATATGTGAGTTGAAGATGGAAGAATTTAATTTTTTAAATATCTTAGTCATTTGTGTCTTCTTACATGAAAATAATCATTGAATTACCGTATGGCTTCATTGTCTTCGAATCATTGAATTACCATATGGCTTCATTGTCTTCATCTCGTGGTTCACCAATCCTAACGACCTCATCATCGACCGATATCTTAGCTCATACTTTATTCACTTCAACAAAATCCATTTGGTCTAGTTTTCTTAAATTTTCTTTTTTTCTAAAATTTGCTAGGGCATATCAACTTGTGTTGACAACAATGTTTCTTTGGAGGTCCTCGATGTCAATTATAGGGTCCTTTATTCCACCTTTAACACAATTATATAATCGTAGAGAAACTTAAGGGAAAGTGAATTTCTTGACAGAAAATGCAAACCAATTTTATTTTCTCAATGCAATTTTTCATATCAACTTGTAATCAAGAATTAGCTAAAAGGTCCATCCCATCTTCTAACTTCAAGTGATTTTAGTGGGAAAGAAAGAGCCTAAGACAATGTTCTCTTACCCTACCAAAGGTTAGCGATAGGTTACAACTCAATGTCTCTAGAGTCACCAATAGAGGCTAGAATACATGTAACTCATGACATGAATATACTGGTATGATTCTCCCAATTTAAAGGAAATTAAGGGAATAAAATTGTTGGAAATATTAAAACAAATGCGGGGGGGGTGAATCAGTTGTTTATGATCTTAAACAATTTTATACCTTTTAAATATTATTAATCTTCCTTCAAGTGATCATCAACAAAATACAACATATGGATAGTAAAAGTAAAGACCATCAGTCACACATTAAAT
>JASDQU010739108.1:50176-61116 GCA_032191745.1 Picea mariana
TTTTTTTTTGTTGTTTTAGATCTATTTTTGAATATAAAAATAAATTTAGAAACACTAAAATTACACAAAAATAAAAACTCAAATCTACAACTCTAACACCTTATTAAATTATAAAAATATCAAAAAATACATTTCATAAAACATTTAAACAAAAAAAATAACAAAAAGAACAAATTCCGTTATATGTGGTTCCCAGTAGTTTCAAGAGTCAAGCAGCATATCTTGTCAATTGCTATTTTTATTTATTTTATTAATCGCACGACCCAGCGGTCATGCTTATTCTTAGAAATATGACAGGTTGAAGATGTCGAGGTTCGCAGGAACTTTGTCAGCAATATCGAAATTGAATTTTTCCAAGCTATTTCAACGGGTTCAAATTTATTTTATAATGGTATTTTAGAAATAATTTTACCAAAAATTGTAAGTTTGTAAAATCACTTGTTATTATTTAAATATTCATTTTTGAATTTTTTTATTTGAATGTGTGAGATAGATATGAGTTAAATTTGAGTTTTTTGGTTGTTTAAATTAAATTTTTGAATGTATAAATAGATTCAGCGTTTAAAAAAATCTTAATAAGACTTAAATTATACAAACTCAATCACTCAAATATGGAGTTTTAACAATTGTTTACTTGATTTTGAGTTTCAAAAATCAAATCTTTAGATTAAACGTTTATATTTATATTTATGAAGAACAATAAATATTATAAAATGTCAAAAAGAAGGATCAATGCTTTTATAACTCATTAATGTCTTCACTTCATGCTTGATTGGTCAATGAACATTGTTTCATCACATAATACTTTCCTTTAACATCTAAGTACTAAAACTATCTATCTCGCTAGTTCTTATAATCCATCACATAGATAACACCTACATAAATGTCCTACCACCATATTGGTGTATGCACTATTTTATGTGTCACTTAATGAAATTTCACCTAAGAAACTTAGACACCTTGTCTTTGTGAATTCCCACTTGAATTCATGTATTATGAACATTTCATATTCTCAATATAGGAATTGGGATCACATTTATTTTATATACTTCATGTTTTTTAGAATACCCCATAGCTCTCTTTCCCCTGTCTCATGACAAGCACGAGATGAAGGAGACGTATCCTTTGCAGCATTAATGCTTGGAACAACATTTTTGAAACTGGGTGATTATGCTCTAACATCTCACTCCTTCATGCATTTTCACATAGTTTGAGAGATAAAGTGAACAATCAATATTCATAATAAAAGTAACATACTTGGTCATCTTGATGAGCAATTTCATTTAATTCAATGTTTATATGGATCTTGGGAAGCTCTAAATCATAAAAATCTTAATTTTAATTATAAGCAATGGATGTATTTGTTAGAAAAATAGGATCATGGAGTAATAAAATAAAACAAATGCGGAAACAAAACACATAATATACACAATACAATAGAGACACATATATACATGGTTTACTGAGTGTAGGCTACGTTCACCAAAGAAATTGCCAGGTCCTTCCTTTTTTTATCCAACAAAATGAAGGGATAGAACCTACAACATGATGTTGTAACTTCCACTTATTTCTCTCACAGTGTCCTCTCTCACAATACACTAATCACACTCATACACAACCATAATACAATTCTCTCATAAAAGAGGGTTACCTTCTAGGGAAAAATCTCTAAAATAACTTTTACCGTTAGATTTGCAACCTTATAATGAAAATTCCACATTGAATACAAAATTACAATATTTTACAAGGCAATTTTTGTAATATTTTGCTTCAAAGGCGCCACCCCCAAATTCCCTGCCAGGGGGGCTTGAAAAATTGTCGTTGCCTCCCCCTGGACCCCCTTGGCGACAATTGTGTGGGGCAAGCCCCCCACACTCTCTCGTTAGGAAATGAGGTCCAAGCACCACTGAAACAAACCTATGGCTCCACAACCAACAATGTCAATGTACTAGATTGTCATGTTCCTAGAGACCTATAATGCAAGTAGCGTCGCTTTTATCTTTTATAGTATTTTGACAGAATTATTACTTTTCAAGAAAGGTCTCAAATTCTACTAGAATTTATTCTTTTCTATTGAAATCTAAAATGAACATGATTCACATGGTTAAGCATTTGTGGTGTAACCTCAAAATATGAAGAATATAGATACATAAGTTACATTCTATCTTATATTGGTGTTCACAAAAAAAATGATTTTGTGATTGTGTCTAAAGTTTTATATTATCATTTATGCTTGTCTCTTAGGCTTTGCCCCACTGTTCAACACCACTTTGCGTTCACAAATAGTATTGGATGCAAATAGTATTGGATGCAGCTTATATAATGCATTGTTAATGTAAAAAAAAAAAAATTAATCTTATGAATTTTTATTATTATATTTGAAATTACAAAATATATTTATTATTATTTTCTATTAAAATTTAAACTTTATTTATTTAGTTGTTCCATAAATTTTCACATTTTAAATTTTAAATATTAAATAATTGAAAAGAAAATATTTTTATATGTACTTAACTAAATATATACTTAGTTTACTCTTTAGTTTAGTTAAAATTGAAGTACAAGTATTCTTTTTATCATGAAACAGTTATATGAATATATACCCTCAACACAAAGTTATGGATAGTCATTCAAATTTGATTATTATTTTTAAGTACAGTGTAGTTAGAGGTAAACACGAGGTGCTTAGATGTTGTGACATAGCATATTAATGGTATTGATAAATTCATCACAGGTTCCAAGTCACTTTCTTTCTGAATATTAAAATGGATGAAATTATACTTATAAATAAATAAATAAATAAAAAATTGGTGAATGATGCAGGATAAAGTGTGAAAACTAATTAGTGTGTTGAAAAATATAGACGTACATCATATTGATTGAGAAGATAGAGATATTAATTTGTATTTGTTAACTTTTTATGTTTTTACATACGCCGTCTTCATTGGAGAAAGAGGAATGTAGTCAAAAAGAGAATGTGAATTTTCGTTGAAAAGAGGAATATAGGAAAACGATAGCATAGAGTTTTGATCTGATTGAGAAAAATAGAGATATTTATTTTTATTTTTTAAGTTTTGAGGTTTGTATATACACAATTTTCATGGAATGTAGTCAAAAGATAATAAGAATGAGATTGTTAAAGTTTTCTGACAGAGACACTATATGATTTGATTGAGGAAGGTAGAGATATCAGTTGTTTTTTATTATATTATATTAAGTTTTGATGCTTTTGGATACCTAGCTTTTAGTGGAAAGAGATTTGTCGGCAAAGGAATAAGATTGTTCATAAAGAAATATCTGAGTGTATTCATTTATTAATAAAATTATAGATAAATTTGTAAATATTTTAATGTAAAGTATATAAATTATTGTTGAGAATATAAATTTTAAATATTAAATATTTTTATTAGTTTAAATAATTTATATTAATTTAAATAATATTATTGATTATATATTTATAGATATGATAACAATTTTATAATAAATTTAATTATAAAATGTATTATATTATTTAATTTAGCAAATTAGCATATAATCTTAAGGATTTCCATTTTATATATATATGATTTCATCTTCTTCGGTTACATGTTTTTATGTAACTCTTCTCTAAGATAGCAAGGTTAGAATCTGGGTCACAACTATAACAATTGAGTATCATTAAAAATAATATTTCATTAACAAACAACTATAACAATTGAGTATCATAACACGGAGAATGATGAATTGTTGATGATTTTCAAATTCAAGTCTTGCGCTCATACTCCTTGTTGTTTCTTGCTAATACAAGGACCTCATTATTGTTCCCCCTGGACCTGCGAGCTCCAAAAACACAGAAAACGAGATTCAAAACTAGATCAAGATTCCCCTCACAAGGATAGGTCTCTTGCACAAGCTTTCATTCCAATTCACACAAGAAAATTTAGTAAATAGAAATTTTAACAACATTTTATTTATCCAACAATAGGGTATCCTCCCTCTTCCTCACCATTCTTTTGATAATAAAATCATCCCAACTCACACAAGAAAATTTAGTAAATAGAAATTTTAACAACATTTTATTTATCCAACAATAGGGTACCTTTCCTCTTCCTCACCATTCTTTTTATAATAAAAATTTAATTGACACTTGTCCATCCATGCTCAAATAAACAATTTATAATCATTTAATTAGATATTATTCACCCCCAAGACATGTCACACTTTCCCAAAGATGCACATGTTTAATCCTTTTTAACTTAAATAATTATGCATTTTCCCTCACACTCCTCAATTAGTTCCTAGATTTTCTCTTAATTGTCTCTTAGATCACCAATTCCTCTTTTATTGTGTCCCCTAACGAATTTACATTTGGAGGTGGATTATGACTCTTCTCTTAGTTAAGCTTTAGAGGTTGATTGAATTAGGATACTAACTATATGTTGACAACTCATTCTCTCATGAATTAATTTCTTTTTATTTAAAAATCATTTTTATTAATTTCATGCACACATTTTGCACATGCCTTAATTTATTCTCCCTTAGACCCATTTATTCCATTTCTATAATTTTATTAGGCATAACAATTTAAATTATATTTTATTATGTTCCCTTTCATAATTTAATTTCATTTCTCTTTTCTATATGTTCTCAATGATTTTTTTATTCTCTACTCTTACAAAGTCTAAGTGTTGATTTTATTTTCTAAGGTATTATAGATTTTAATGACTCATAAATTTGATCATGTGATGTGCCCTTGAAGACGAACCTTCATGATCCAAGGGTCCCACTCTCCATTGAATTGTTTGGAATTTTTCTGACACTTGGAGTCAATACTCCACTTGTCAAACTTGTTTGAGACCGAGGGCTTACTAAGGATTAAGGAATCTTCCTTATTGTGCACCCCCCGGAAATCATCGTGAGTGGTAGTCTCAATATCCCCTCACAACATCATGAATCTATCAGGAACAAAGTAGTCGTTAACCTTCATTTTCAGGTTATGGTGGGAGTGCTAGTAGGATGTGATAGGGACGCTGCCACACCCCTCCCTCTTCCATCTGATATCTTTGTATGATCACTTTACTCCATATGTGATTCGGATTAGCAAGTGTCACCATTATTTCATCCAATGAAAAAGATAATAATCAATAACTCATATACATGAAATCCATTACTAAAATCATTATATAACACATGCATAAAAATCAATTAATCATAACCAAGTAAAAAGTCCACTCCCTGACTCAATCTAGAGTCCAAGGAATTTTTTTGATTCCATCAACATCCTCATCATGTCATGTTTCTTGCACACTCAGGAAGCCTCACCATGATACATGTCAATGCTATACATCCATATAAATAACATATAAATTTTCAAAACCCAATCATAGCATAAACACACAAACCAAAACTGTTAATCATAATGTACCATGTTTTAACTGGTTCAGTTGCTCGCAAGTATCCTCGAAGAATAACTCAGTGTATAAAATGTGATGAATGAAAATCTATGTTACACTCTTGTTTTTAACTCTATCCCAAATTTTGTACATTCTAACAATAAAAATGATAAGCATAGTTATTACTAACCTATATAGCATTCTATCAAAATAAATAAGGAAACTTTCAACGCATCTCATACCTGATCGACTATTCGACATCGTAGTTGTCGAGTGTGATGGTCTAGTATCCAGATTGGATTCGCTATGAAATCACCCTCATCCGATACCTACAATGAACTCAATTCAATAACATGCGACATATTGGAAATATAATGACATAAAACTAAAACATGAAATACATCGTGGATACGCCTCAAAGAATCAAGTAAGGCTAGTCGGTAAGCCACGGTCCCTTTCTTTTCTACTACTTTGAAAGGTCCCACAAACCTTGGAGAGAGTTTATCACCCTTTCCAAACCTAATCGAAGTCTTATGAAGATTCACTTGCAAAAACACTTTATGAGCATCCTCATAATTGCGGTCTATATGATGCACATCTGCATAAATCTTTTTTCGGCCTTGTGCTTCCATAATCCTTTTCCTTATGAATTGCATCTAATATTCCATTTATTCAATAATTTCTAGTCCTACCAGGACCATATACTCTAATTGATCCCAACTCAAAGGTGTTCTACATAGTCATTTGTATAGAAACTCAAAAGGTATCATCTTTATCATACTGTGATTACTGTTGTTGTACACAAATTATACCAATGGTAAAAATTCTTCACATTTTTTTTGTGGATCCATCACATATATTTGAAGCATAACCTCTAGAATTTGATTCGTTCTTTAAGTTTATCAATCTATGTTGGGTTGGCATGTACTAAAATTCAAATGTGTTCCCAAAGCCTCTTGGAAACTAGTCCAAAAACATCCAGTGAATACCGATCCTCAATCAGATATTACCTTTCTCGATACACCATGCAATATCACAATTTTTTTAACAAAAATTATAGCTATGTATGATTCTTGATACATCATACGAACTGGAATAAAATGCACATTCTTCATCAAAGTGTCGACGACTACAAAAATAGAATCGTGTCTCCTTGTCCTTAATGGAAATCCAATAATAAAATCCATCAATATAACTTTCCATTTCRATTCAAGAATCACATGTGGATGTAATAATCCCATTGGATGTTTATGTTCATCCTTCACTTTTTGACATTCAAGACAACTTGCCACATAGTTAACTATATCAATTTCCATTCCCTTCTAAAATAACAAAGTTTTAAGGTATGTCTGTGAAATATCTCTGATCCTGTCGATCGAGATATTTTCTACTGATCTACTATTATGTCTTGCATATCTGATACACTGGAGGTTTCTGCATGCATTTCAGTTGTATGTTTAAGATATTAATGGTTATTGCATGTGCATGTGAGTTATTGCATGTGGATGTTGGTTATTACATGTGCATGTTGCATATTTAAGGTTTAAACAACATATAAAGGATGCATGCAAAAGTAGAGAACATCAACTGCCCAATATCATGAATAATAACGGTTCGAGCATGGAAATACAATAGGCTACTAGAAATATAGAATATAAACATCAGTCAGATGTTATGGATTAGTACTGGAATACAATCAAATAACATAAAAATACCAGTGATCAGAAGATAATAGCAGATCTGATGCATGCACGGATAGATCGACAAAAATATGTGATTTCAGAGAAATACGGTAACTGCTACTAGCTGGAAAACTCATCTGGAAGAATGGATCATTGGAATGCACTGGAAACTACTCCAATAGAAGCACCCTAGCCTCTAGACTGAAATGGATGAGTGTCGGATATCGGATCCAGCCTCTAAGGCACTGGATCTAGACCCCTAGGGGGTTTACGCACCTCTTACAGCACTGGATGCACACAAAAGGATTCCACCAATAGAATCTGCTACTATATGGCTCAAAATGATAATCTCACCAAATAAGGAAATGGGTCGGAAGAATTTGTCCGGATCTTCTCTGAAACTCTGCATGCAACACCAAATGTATGTCTGGAAGACCTGCACCCTAAATGGTTGAATGAGTCGATCTACAAGATTTCACCATCAGAATATGATGATAGATGGCTCAATAGAAGCGCCCTGGTTGGATCTGAAATGGGTCGGAAGGCAGCTGCAATCTGGATATGGGTCTCATGCAGCTCTCCAAACCCTCAAACTAGATTGCACCCTCATTGGTTGAGCTGCGCACTCTGCAATGGATACTCCTGAAAAGTATGGTGAAATACCTGGATGGTATCTTCGATGGGCTAGGGTGTGTCTCTCAACACCAAAACTGATCAATGGTGGTGGTTTCCTCCATAAATCCACAAAACAACAAGGTTGGCTCTCCTCCTCCTCTGGGAACTCTCAACATCAAATCATAACAATGCATAATGAATTAGGTTGCTTTACCCTTCCTTTATAGCTTCCTGAAACCCTAATTTGTTGTTGAACTTTTCCCTCCAAGTGACTTTTACTTTATTTTATTATCCCTTGATTAAATCACTTAATTAATTAATTAATTAACAATTTTACCTCTAAAAAGTTATTTATCCATCCTGATGGCTTCTCCGGCCACTAAAAGTCACTTCTCATCATCTTATCTCGTAGAGCTCTTCCTCCCGATTCCAATGAGATATTACACTAAGAGGTTTCTCCAAGTAATATGCCCATTATGACCTTCAAAGTGAATTTAATTAAAATATGACCCATAATAACTCAAAATTACAAAAATTGTTGGAATGCAACGAAACCAAAGCCCAGCTATCTGGAATGGATCCTCATGATAATTGATGTAAKTCGGGCCCAAATAAACCCCTCAATATCTCCTGAACTCTCTGTCACCCCTATCTGGCTACTCAGGTAGGCATAACAMTCTGAAATTTTGTAATGTTATAATGTCCCAAAATGGGGACATTACAGTCCTCCCTGCCGAAATATTGCTTKTTCTCAAGCAATAACTRAATCCAACTACATATGATACCGGGGTCCCATATCCACCTATGTGACASAAGGTAGACTCCCCTCAAGATGCGGTCTCCCCAAGTGCTCACCACGCGTGACACCCACATGMTCTTGATGAGTAGAATGATCAATGGCCAAAGAATCTCAGTCAACTCCCCAAGCAACCACTCTACTCGAAACTCAAATCGATCAAACGTTGAACTACCAAGCACTCCAATCCCTGGATCCCATATCAGAATGTGAACTGCAATGCCCTGTGGAGTATAGTTCTTTAACATATCAACACCATGAGTCTCCTGCACATAAAAGATGGCCTCAACCTGAAATGGGTCTATCCTACCAGACCATACCAAACTCAGCACGGCCCCCACCGACTAAACATGATGTTGCATAGTGAGGTACTACAAGACCTCAACGAATCACCAGCGAGTGACGTGCTCTCCCCAATACTAAAACTCAATGGAAAATCAAAGTGACTTCCCCATGCAAATGTTCGCTCGTTCCCATCAGTCAATGAAATGCCCAACCCTGTAATCCCAAGGTCCCATGCTAGTCTTTGACAGGGACCATCATGTTGATGTTTCTCTACTCTTATCATGACTGTCTGCTCAAAGTATCCATACTGGACTCTCCACGCATGTATCCTCATAAGATGAAACAAACTATCGACCTAATGGACTCCAGGATTCCATGTCAAATTTGGAAGCTCATCACTTCCAATCCCCACTAACTATTGATGTGCCCTATTGGTAACTGTTGAAATCCATCCACCCTCATCCCAATGAGAGTCTAAATATGTAGCAACCTCTGAGTTATCCTCTATCCCATGGCCTAGGATACTCTCCATCACACCTAGGACCTCAACTATCTTCCCCTGATGATCCACCCCTATCTTGCTATATGCAATCAAGACACTCCTGTCAGGTGGTCTCAGCCTACCAACTCTCCATGTCCCCTACCACTGTCTAGCACCCCCTATGTTGTTCTCAATGATAAAAGTGTCGAGAAATGCTATCATAAATATCTGCACCCAACTATAGGACTGGAAAGTATCATATGCTTTGGTCAATCCCTGGGATTAGACCAAAATCTCATCCACTATCACCCCTGGTGAATAATCACCTAAACTCCAACTATTTGGTACAACCGTAGATAACTCCACAAACTATTGGTCAATCACTCTCCCTCCATCATCACTCAGATAGTGGTTACTATTGTGAAGGTGATCTCCCGGAACTATGTGATGTTGCAAGGGAGAGGAATCTCCATGCTGCACTAAGTGTGTCTCCTTCTTGCCATCCAATGCGTTCCCATGAATCCTACTATACATCTCTCTCATCATCATATGTCCAAGGTGTACTGGCGAATCAACCTCTATGTGGATATCAACCAATCCTGGAACACAAATGAAAGCATCCTCGTAACTGCCCCTAGCTATGGAATCCTCATGTGTATGTGTATTACCGATTGTCTCAGAACTACCCATGAATGGTGGCCCCTGCGACACCCAGATATCCTCCAATAATGTAACTGAGGAACATATCTGACTCTCTGTTGAGATAGATATAGTGTATCTCTGACCAGTCTCCTCAAGGAGCTCATCTAATATGGACTCTGATTCTTGAAGGGTTGTCTGTGTGCCTTCCAAGAATCCTCATGTGCTCACCAAATCATGAGTGAGTCAGTTCACCTCAAGCTCCTGCTCCCTCAATGCCCTTTGATACATCTCGCCAATCTCTAATAGGTAATCTCTATCCATTAATAACTGTTGGTAGTCAGCCCTCATCATAGTCACTCTCTCCATGAGTGTATGGAAGTCATCAATGGCAAGTCCCCTATCTGAACTATCATGTGCCATCGATGCCCTCCAACAATAACTTTCCACCAATGTGTTTGTATCATCAATGCATCGAGTGGCTTCCATGATCATGTCCTCACTGACTCTCAATTGTCCCATCCAGTTTCGTGACTCCTGATCACAGTCTTAATGGGGTTCTACTTCATTCCCCTCACTGCTAGTGTCAACAATGGTATCCTCAACAACACACTCCTCAAAATATAAGGCACTAAACTGCCCACTATCCACTATGCTACTGAGTCCTCCTGTAGACCGCTGCACACCATCACCAATTGCTACCCCTACCTGAATCACACTGTATCCTATATGGGCAGCTATATCCTTCTGTGCGCTCACCCTACTAATATCATTTGCACCTGGATCCCATACAAATGTGTCCAGACACATGCTATGGTCATCCCGACCAATAAGGAGTGTATCATCATCATTGTAGATCGATCCTGGGAGTAAGTGTCCCAACAAGCTATCGGTCTCCACAACCTGGTCCATCAATGGTATCTCCAAGAGTAGTGACTCACTCTCCTCATACTGATAGGTATGTGTAAGGTCAACTATCTCCAAGCCATACCTCTCCTCCTGGGTCTACAAATCCATATGTCCCTTGTGTACAATCCCCACACAAGGCTCCTCTACCATATCAAGAATGC
>JASDQU010739108.1:84401-128007 GCA_032191745.1 Picea mariana
AAAAATAAGTTCAACTTGATTAAAATACTTACATTTTCGAACATCATTTAGTAACATGCCTTAGGTGCATTGACCTTCTATATATTGTTTCGCAATTTTCTAAATCATCTCTTCACGAAACAAGAAAAACTCACTCAAACAATGTTCCATCTAAAACACAACAAGAAAATTAAGGTGTTATCTACATATGGCCAATCTTATTTATTGAAATTCTTTTGCCCTTAATTAAATTACTGTCCAAGGATTCAACAATCACTTCACTTTATTTTATACACGTATAAGTAACAGCCTTTGTTTAGACGATCAACAAGTGTATGTGTTGACCATTTAAATTTAATTATTCAGAGTAGGATAATTGTATGTAACTTTATTATCGAGGCATCTAAAGTAACATTATACCCGTGTAGCTAAATAAATATCTCTTGCGCAATATACATATCCCCATCCAAAATATTATAACTTGAACATATGTGTAATGTATTTCTAATATATATATATATATATATATATATATTATTAATATAATAATAATAAATATATTATATATATATATATTATTATTATTATTAATATAATAATAATAAATATATTATATATATATTATTATTATTATTATATATATATATATAAAACGATTTAGAATAGGAGTGGTTGAGCTGCAATTTAGTTAGACTCCTAGCTTTTCTTTCATCAATTAAATTCTATGATCTCTATCAATTTATATATATAAATATATGATATATTATATTTTTCTTTTATAATGACAAATTTTATTAGAGAGGCGTGCAAAATGCTTCAAATACCCAGCCCTAAATTGATATCTTTCTTTGTTAACGATAATCATGACTCACTTTCACCTGTCAATTATGGAGTTCTCCCGCTTGAAAAACATATTGGCTTTACGCATAGTTACGAATTGGCGGGATTTAAGGAGAGAAGATTATTGTCGACACTATTTAAATTTCGATGTAACCGGAAAACGTTTTTCAACAGTTGACCTAACACTTGGCGGTTATGGATGTCTAGAAGGAAAATCGCTTAAAAGAAAACTATAGTTGGTTAAACTGGAAATTATCTCCCGTAGTACCGGCGGTGTCAAGAAGAGGTACAAGGGTAAATGCACCAATGGAGATAGATTTGGTCCATCAAAATCCCCTAATCATACAATGTTAACATTAATCACTTCCTATGCTTCCCATTCTTCTGTATGGACTTGGAAGAAGAATTTGGATTCTTATTAAGAAAATCTCTAAAATTGAATCAACAATAATTGGGAAACCAAATATATAATCTACAATTATAGGCGAGTAAATCTCCAAAAATCCGAGATCAACGACATCGGTCAGGAACATGTTCCAATGATCCTAATCTACATTGGCAGAGATGGAAGGGTTGGGAGAATTCGAGATAGGACTGAAGAATCCCTGATTCTTTGCGGAGATTTTTTTTTCTAAAATAGTGATAAACGACAGGAGGAGAATAGAGAGCTCATAATCTGAAGTAAGGGCGTGCGCGGAGGAGTGGTTGGTGTTCCCAACTCGGTAGACGTGAGTTCTTGTTCTAGTCTAAAGAATTTCTTAGTGCCCGGTCTATACGATAACCTACGTTCATGGGTGTCGCAGAACTATAAAATCCTACGACTTGGGTCAAGGGTCAGCTGGCGAAACCTACGACGAGAACAATGCCATAAATCTGTGAAAAATGAACATGACACTACCAGCAGGGTGTTACCAGATCGATTAATGAATAGATTGGGGGCGATTTATGAATTTTATTCGACAAAATCTCGTCCCAAATAAAGTCATAGATATCACTCAGCGTTTAGCACCACGAATCTCTAGAAACAAGTCGAAACCGAGTATTAAAAGACTGGTCCTAAAACGAGACCAACCATGAGAACAATTTATTAACCCTCACAGGTACTCGGTAATTCTTGGAACTAATCTCACGACTTAATACCATTCGAACCCATAATTCATTTTTTGTGCAACCTACATAGAGATTTATTTTATCTATTACAATAAACTGAACACACGATCCATCCGCTATCAATAATATAAATTGAAGGAATATAATATATCAATACAAATTTCGATCCATTCAATTAAAAACAATAAATGTCCATATAAATATTACAGGAATGTAATATATTAGTTCAACATTCGGTACACGCAGAATAAGAACAATCAATTCCCTACAAGCTACTTACCTGATTATAATATTAATTGGTACATTCTATTATTAGAATAACAAGGGAAATAGCTGCAAAGCAGCTAGTCCCTGCTTCTTTAGTATATTTTTCGTATGAACGAAAGAGGTCATTGGATTTGCTTAAATAAACATGGTCATTAAGTATGCAATATAAACACAACTTGAATTTGCATTGCACAAAAATTGGATATGAAATTATCTATTTGTATTCTTATTATGATATATATTGTTATTATATAACGATAATAACAACATATATCGTATAAACACAACTCGAATTTGCATTGCACAAAAATTGGATATAAAATTATCTATTTGTATTCTTATCACGATATATATTGTTATTATATAGCCGTCTAATTGGGAGAGGTGTCCATTCCAGTTTGAACGATTTTTTTTTTTTTTCTTTTTAAAAACAAACTGACTAATATTAAATCAAACCTACTCTTGAGGCCGTTCTCCAATTGCAAGGAAAGATGGGTGGAACCATTGACAAAGATGGTGCCAATTCTACGAGGTTTCTTATTCCGTCAAAGCAGATTGGTTGCCTTCTCGGTAAAGGTGGCAACATCATTAGTGAGATAGTGAGATGCGGAAGCAAACAAGAGCAAATATTCGGATATTTCGCAAAGATGGGCTACTGAAATGCACCTCTATTAATGTTCTAGTAATAGGTAAATACATATTAGAATAGGGAATAATAGCGGAATTCAATTTTGAATTACGTCCAGAAAGAGAAGAGCCTCAGATGCACTTGGCTACATAGCTTGAAAACCCAATTTATCTAACTAATCCCGAATTTCCTCTGTAATCTACCTTTCCTCGAAGCTATGCTACTCGGCCGTGAGATGGAGATCAATCAAAGCGCCCAGTAAATGGAGACAACTCACCGATGACCCGAATTTTCTCTGTAATCTACCTTTGCTCGAAGCTATGATACTTTGGGAGGTGGAGATCAATAAAAGCGCCGAATAAATGGGGACACCTCTGCTTAGTCCGAGGTCAATAAAACGAGATTGAGATCATCAAAACCCCGAAGAGTGCTTAGAGATGTTTATCAATTATTTAATTAAAAAGTATGTAAAATCGGATTTTTTACATAATCTACAGATAATTCCAGACTTCGCCACAATTTGTCTCCACCCAAAAGGTAAAATATTATATTAATATGATTAAAATATTATATTAATATATGATAGCTTGGAAAATCTAAATGTTTTCCCGAATACAACATTAAAATATTATATTTGCATTTCGCCTTTAATTTCTCTGGTTACTTCATAGATATGTGGACTTACCATTTAATATATTTTGATCAGGGAGCCTCGCATCTAGGAATTTAAAACACCAAGAAAATGCCTTTTGAATAGATCGAGTTTATGAGTTGTTTCTTGCCACATTACAAGCAAAGGACATGCAAGCAAATTATCCCTCCATCTTACAAGAAAAGGACATGTACGCTTATTACCATACCAAGATATTATTATGACCCCACTAATCTGGTACCAGTTTCATATGGGATCTTCTCACGAAGCCTTATTATTTAATTTTTTTTGGATTCAGGCACCCAGGCCCAAGACGTAGGGAACATTACGAATGAATCAAGTTACCTATAGACATCGATCCAGCATCAAAATCCATCAATTCGGTTAAGTCAGTAAGAAACCATAGATAATTGAAGTAGCTGGGGTGGGTGAGAGATAGACGCAATTCGAAGGAAGCTGCGGAGGGAGATTAGGGGATGTGCTACCTTGCATTGGCTTCAATGACCTCGACCTTTCACTGTTGGTTTTTACTTGCACAACTATAAAGTAAAGCATTGAATGAGAATAAGACAAAGCAATAACCGCCTTTGGCTACAAAGGGAGGAACACGGAATAAACCGCCTTCTGCTACAAGGAGAATAAACTGGCTACAAACCGCCTTCTGCTACAAGGAGAATAAACTGGCTACAGGTGGGCTTCACAAGCCGCCAGCGGATACACACATGGAGTGTACGGATGCGAAATACACTACCTGTATTAAAGAGGTACTTCGCTTTGGTTGTATTACATGATTTCTCACCACACTTTGAATTTCTATTTTTCTCATTCTCCTCCTCTCAGTCTGGTACAAGGATGGTCGAATCAAATAGAAGAGTGAGACCACGAATGAGAAGTTGAATTTGATGACCCGTTTGAGTTGAAGACTGGTCTCAGTCCTTCATGGAGGAGCATGGATATTATGGTAGTTTGTCTAACTCTATCTCTCAAACACCCAAGTCCCAAGTATCATGATGTTTGTGAATTTGAAAAAAAACTTTGGGACAAGGATGAATGAAATGTAGATAGACAATCTAAATTCCAAGGAAAAATTAAAACCCTACAAAATGACTTCCATATACTTTCTACTGACTGAAACAGACAATCTAAATTCCAAGGAAAAATTAAAACCCTACAAAATGACTTCCATATACTTTCTACTGACTGAAACGTTCTATATTTTTTTCTATTTACTTAAACATATGAGGATCATATCGATGGGATTGCACCTACAGAGCTGAGGTAGGTAGCCACAAATGAATGCTAAAAGGGCAATTGAGACATCCAGAAATGCTTGGGGTATCTAGTGGGTTCTTTACAGTCATATAAAGCCTCAAAATATCTAATCTTATATTGATGATCTCTAGCACTTCTACGACATTAGCAAATTCAACAAAGCTCACATTTGTGAAAAGTAGTGAGAACAACTACCGAGGACCCACAACCAGCAACTCTAGCAGTGGGATTCAACAGTCATAATCATTTACCACCGCATCATCTGTGTTGTCTTCCTCTACACAGAGTCATTTGGTTCCTTCCATAAATGATGTCACCATCAATGAATTGGACGATGGATAGGCCAAACCACATGTTTTGTCTACCTCTATACAAAGTCATTTGATTCCTTCCATAAATGATGTCACCATCAGTGAATGGTGGGTAGACCAAACCACATGTTTCATTTGCCTCTACACAGAGAGTCATTTGGTTCCTTCCATAAATGATGTTACCATCAGTGAATTGGACAGTGGGTAGGCCAAACCACATGTTTCTGGAGTACTGCAACATTATCACTCAATTGCTCCTTATCAAAACATTTTTGAGGTATTGACAATTCGAAAGGCCATAAATACTAACTCCACTGCTGCTTAGATTACATAGAATACAGACAGAAATTGCTAAAGATAGGCATGAGATTCACATTGTTAAAGATACATACCTCGAGAACTTCGACGCTTGAGGCAAGAGGAGAGGCAGAGGAGCATTTGGAAAGCATGCAGCTAAAATGCATGCAGCCAACCACAAGAGAAAGCCTCGACTGCAACTTCTTGGCATGTATCCACTGCAACAAATATTTAAATTTGTTTTATAAAATAATTTTTAATTTAATTTTTTTTTTTAAATGCTTACACCAATATAATTATGTCACATCCAAATGATTTTAACCAATTAAAAATTTGATAAAAAAATTAAGAAAATAAAAAAATGTTTGAGTTTATCGAAAAAAATTGAAATAATAAATATATTAGTAAAAAAGTTATGGTTTATTTTAAAAATTCTACAAAGTATACACACTAATACCACAAAAACACCATGTAATATGCAGTGAATTCTCGTTGACCACAAGGTGAAAGCTATAGTCCCTCCCTTCCATAAAATTTCTACATGAATATAAAGTCAATTCAACTTTTGATCCAAATAAACAATTTATCCATAAAATTGCAGTGAATTCTCGTTGACCACAAGGTGAAAGCTATAGTCCCTCCCTTCCATAAAATTTCTACATGAATATAAAGTCAATTCAACTTTTGATCCAAATAAACAATTTATCCATAAAATTCCTACAAGAATATAATGTCACTTCAAATTTCATTCCATAAACGACTTTTTATAAGAATACAAGTAATTACATGAAACATATCATTTTGAATCTTCCGCCTATGCAAGAATTCTAAAGGTACCTGTAAATTCAAGAATAATTTATCATCTCCACCATTCGATCCATGTGATTATTATTTTAAATAATACTATTATATACAAAAATATAACTCAAATAAAATTGAATGTACATGCTTATTCAATAACTAATCAATATTATGAATTAACCAGCAAATATAACAATTAAGTATTGTAACCTAGAAAATAAGGAATTGTTGATGATATTCAACTTGTTGTGATTATACTTCTTACTTCTGCTTGTTAATTCAAGGATTTTACTAGTACTTCCCAATCAACGCTCATGGTAATCTTGTTTCCTGTTATTTCCTTGATTTTTGAAGGGGTTACACAAAATCTCATATTCCAAACTACATCAAGTTTTTCCGACAAAGAGAGGCTTCCACCTCTTACACAAGTTTGTAGCCCAACTAGTAAATTTAGTCAATAAAAATTTTAGCATCATTTAATTCATCCAACAATAGGAAACCTTCCCTCCTCCTCACCATTGTTTTTATAATAAAAATTTCATTGACACTTGTCCATCCATGCACAAATAAACAATTTTTAATAATTTAATTAGAGATTATTCACTCTCAACACATGTCACACTTTTCAAAAGTTGCACATGATTAATCCTTTTTAATTTAAATAATTATGCATTTTCCCTCAAAATCCTGAATTAGTTCACATATTTTCTCTTAGTTTTCCCTAAGTTCCCCAATTCCTCTTTTATTGTGTCGCCTAACTAATTTACATTTCGACGTTGATTAGGGTTCTTCTCTTAGTTATTATTTAGCGATTGATTGACTTAGAATACTAACTCTATATTGACAACACATTCTCTCATGAATTAATTTCATTTTATTTAAAAATAATTTTTATTAATTTCATACACACATTGTGCACATGCTTTAATTTATTCTCCCTTCTCTAGATTTGTGTAAGTGTTAATTTTATTTTCTAAGGTCTTATAGATTTCAATGACTCATAAATTTGTTCATGTGACGTTACCTTCAAGATTCACCTCTGTTCTCCAAGGGTTCCACTCATCATTGACTTATTGGGATGTTATCTCATGCTTGGCATCAATACTCTATTTGTCGACCTTGTGTGAGATTAAGGGCTTACTAAGGAATAAGAAATCTATCTTATTGTATGCCCCCATAAATCCTCGTGAGAACCCTTGTTAGTCTTTCCTCATGGCATCATGAACTTCTCAAGAACAAGGTATTCATTAATCTTTAGTTTCAGTTCATGGCAGGAGTGCTAGTAGACTGTGACAGGGACACTACCACACATCTCCCTCTTCCATATGATATATGTGTATAACCAATTTACTCCATATGATATATGTGATTTACACATCTCCCTCTCCTTAACCATCACTAAATCACTAAACTGATTGCAATGGATGCAAAATTTGTTCGAAAGAGAATACTTGAATTAATAAATGTTTAAGGTAGATTATAAAGTAGAATGTAGAAAGTCACGTGTACCTAGTGAATTACAATTTATGGAGTGAATAATTTTTGCAAGGTAGATTATAAAGGAAAATGTAGCAAGTCACTTGTAAGTAGTGCATTACAATTTATTGAGTGAATAGTTTTTTTATTTTTTGGATTAGTACAATGAACCATTATTATGCCTATGTCAGCTAGAGATAGTGTCGTGGTAATTGTTTTTCGACTTTATTCCATTGTATTATTCCATTGTTGAATTTATCTTTAGAATTTATCTTTAGTCTAGTAAAAAAATTCTTTAAATTGAACAAAAGATTGGAAGGGACTAACTTTTTTGTGTATATCTTTTTGTCCTTATTTAACTTTAGTTTAAAGTTTCATTCATCCAACAATAATAAGAAGAAAATACTGTGACAAGTGGTGTAATAATATTCTTAATGACAAGAGATAAGAAGTGTACAACGATTTAGGGATTGTTCACTCTATTTGTATCTCTTTAGCATCTATTTTAGTTTTATTTACTGTTCCATGCATCCTAACAATAAAAGAAAAGAAAAAAAAAATATAACAAAATTGTACGGGATAATGATCATAAAAACACTCCATACAAAAATATTTCTTCTAATTGAAGAATGATTACAAGGTTATTCTCTTGATAATATTTTCCCTTTTTAAACTGTCATTTAAGATCCCATCTTAAAACAAAACAAGACTGAAAATAATAACCACAAAGTTGTACCATAATATGTGAATTGAAGATGGAAGATTTAAAATTTTTAAATATCTTTATCATTTTTGTCTTCTTACATGGAAATAATCATTGAATTACCATATGGCTTCATTGTTTTCATCTGGTGGTTCACCAATCCTCACGACCTCATCATTGACCGATATTTTAGCTCATACCTTATTCACTTCAACAAAATCCAAATTTGCTAGGGCATATCAACTTGTGTTAACAACAATGTTTCTTTGGAGCTCCTCGATTTGAATTTTAGGGTCCGTGATTCCACCTTTAACACAATTAGATAATCGTAGAGAAACTTAAGGGAAAGTGAATCTCTCCAAAGAAAATGCAAACCAATTTTATTTTCACAATGCAATTTTTCATATCAACTTGTATTCAATATTTAGCTAAAAGGTCCATCCCATCTTCTAACTTCAAGTGAGTTTAATGGGAAAGCTATCTCTGGAGCCTAATACAACGTTCTCCTACCTAAGCAAAGGTTAACAATAGGTTACAACTCAACGTCTCTAGACTCACCAACAGAGTCTAAACTACCTGCAACTCATGACAAATCTACTTGTATCGTGCTCCCAATTTAAAGGAAATTAAGGGAATAAAATAACTTGCACACACGATCACTACTAATTAGAAGTAATCCCTTCCAAACAATAAATCCTATGAGTAATAGAGAGGCATGGCCCCCACACTAGATTGATATTGAAAATATGATGGTGGGGATTTTAGGGACTTGAAATAACTTACATGACCAAGTACATTTAATATCAATCTTTTTGGAAACCCATTGTAAACCATTTGTGAGGAGCATTGTAGAAAATGGCCTCAAGTCTACGAAGGACAAAGAGGAGGAAGGGGAGGTTATGGACGTCATTTAATATCAATCTTTTGGAAACCCATTGTAAACCATTTGTGAGGAGCATTGTAGAAAATGGCCTCAAGTCTACGAAGGAAAAAGAGGAGGAAGGGGAGGTTATGGAAGAATTCCATCGAAAAGTCGAGATTAAAGTCAAAGTTGGTCGAGATTAAAGTCAACGGTGAAGTCAACGAAGAAAGAACAGAATAGCCGCATGTGAAGAAACATAAGAGGATGAAATCACATAAAAGAAGAATGAGAAGATGAAAGAAGCCACCAAGAAAGCTCAATGGGATGTCATTTTTTTCATTTTTTTTTTTTTTTTAAAGGTAAGTAAATTCTTGATAAAATATTGTTTATAGTTAAATGAATCTTGGGAGTAGATATTCTCTACAAGTTTATGAACATTAGATAAATTTTTAGATTGAAATTTTGTTTTACTTTTATATTGATACATTTGAAATTTGAGTACAAAATACAAGGATATAAGTACAAAAGTAAGATAAAAAAACAAAATAGATTTTTTTCTTTCTTAACTTGGTATAATAAAAGTGTGTAATTGATAATTTTTTCTTCCTTAATTTGATATAATAAAATAAAATTAGTATAGAGACCAAATAAAATTAATAATATCAATATTTTTAACCAATCACAAAAATGTTTTTAGAAAATTGAAAAAATATAAATGATATTTCGTTTTCTTTATGTTTATAAATTATTTTTCAAACTTTAAGAAATCTTTGAAATTATTTTCAAATTAATTAAAAAAATAATTGTTGATATTTTTTTATGTTATAAGAGTTTTCTAAAAGTGGGAATTTTGGGAAAGTGGATAGTTGTGTGCATATAGATTTTTTAAGAGAACATAGGGAGGCCTAATATTTTAAGAATATTGGGGGCTCAACAACAAGACCTTCATTTAAGAGCACAACATGTCACTCACAAGGAATTGAAGGTGAACGGGAGGGTAACAATCATTACTCCCAACCACCCAAACTATATCCAATAAACATTATATATATAACACAATCATTTAAAAATTCATATATATATATAATACCATCAAGATAAGATCATATTTATTATATAAAAAAAAAAAAAAATACTATTATTTAAAAAAGAAATTTGAAAAAAATGGGTAAGATTTTTTATTATTTATGTAAATCTAGCTTGACTCTTCATATGATCTTTTAAATATGTAGAAATATTATATGAAAAAGAGATTGAAACCCTTTTGTTTCGCATCATTTTTTATTATTTATAAAAATCTATCCCGACTCTTAGTCTTTTAAATATGTATAAATTCAGATCTTAATTATTTTTTTTCATCTAATTTAATATTTAATAAATTCGAAATCAATATATACTCTTTGGCCAAAAAAGTGAAAGATAGCGATCGTGAAATGTATTTCCAAGATGTTTCTGTTGTATTTCTCACAGTGTGAATAAGCTTTCACCGGATCAAAGTTTAGTTAATAATATATACTGGGCCAACGAAAAGTTTGTTGTGTAACGAGTCACAGCTTCTTCTCACTGTGAGAAATACAACAGAAATAACTTGGAAATACATTTCACGATCGCTATTTTTCAATTTTTTGAACCAAATAATTAAGAGCCACGATTTATCAATTTGAACAGCTATTGAACGTTTCCAACCGATCATTTAATAATAGGGGTTAGCTAGCTGTTCATTGAAATGATTTTTTTGGTCTAGAATTAAGCTAGATATAAATTTATATGAATTATTATTTTTTGTTATTTAAAATTAATTTCTGAATGTTGAAAAAAAACTAAAACACTAGGATTCTACAAAAATAATCACATAAATCTATGAATTCAACAATTTCTAATCAAATTTCAAATAAATATCACTCAAAAAAATCATTGTTTCCTAGCATCTTTAAATTAATACTTTAATAATATGTTCTCCTAATACCTAAGGTGGTCTCCACATGTCGGTGATCCGAAAAACATTGAATTGCATCCTATCCCTTTCCATACCGGATTCGAGGATCTGATATGGTCCCATTCGTATTTGTTCAAAATCTGTAAGTCAATAAAATCGGCCCGATAGGATTCAATGGATCTAACTAACGAGGTCGAAATTTAATGGACGAAAACAGTGTCAGAGGACTTTTTCTTATTTACTCTCCCTATCCATTTTCTCCTACAAAAGGAAGCGTGTTGTTTCCTGTAACCAATCGAGGCACCATTGTCAAGTATCCGTTTGTGTTTTTCTGTATGAGTAGTATTGCAATCAGGCAGCATGGACTTTACAGTTGTTCACGAGGAGGCCGTGGTTCCTGTCATCGATCTCAATCCATTGTTGGATCCCAGTGATCCTTAAGCGACTCGAATGGAGGTATTAGTTGTTGTTAGACAGATTGGTGAAAAGATTAAGCAGAGATAGAATTGATGCAACACACTACACTATTGATGTGTATTCTATTAATATGAACATGTATAGTTACATAATATGGACGTTACAGGAGTTGTAATGGTAAACTAACTACTGTAACGGTAAACTAACTAACTAACTAACTAGTTAAGGACGTAATTAGGTATTTTCCTTAACACTGCCTCTTAATTACATCCCCGAAAAACTATCACTATCACCAATGTCCAATGCAATAATGCATATTACCAATGTCCAATGCAATAATGCAATAGACTTCACACTCCCCCTTAAACAAAACTATCACCAGTGTCCAATGCAATAATGCATATTACCAATGTCCAATGCAATAATGCAATAGACTTCACACTCCCCCTTAAACAAAACTTGGTTCTGACTCTCAGATTAATATCTGACATTTGCCCTGTTAATCGAAGATTCAAATTCTCTGATACAATCATCAAGTTAACATACGAGTAGACACCCTTGCATCTACCAAAGTGGACTTCATACCACATTCCTTTACCAAAGTGGACTTAATACCACATTCCTTCTAGCGAGCGCCTCAATGCCTCAAGATGCTCATAACCAGAGATAGTTGTGATATATCATGGCTAGCCCTTCATGCCGCTTGAAACCAGGGATACGTGCTACATGATCACATATTGACCTATGTAGCCCTGATTCAATCAGGGCTTACTGAACATGGGGAACAAAACTTGGCTATAGCAAAGCTCACAACTTCTTACAAATGGGACCAAAAAACTTAAAACAAAAAACTCACTGGAGTGTCTACTAGGGTGTCGGGTACAACGGAACATGCACCCCTCAAATTACAACAATTCATTTCCAAAAATTTAGTTATATTTTGTTGCATGTCTCTGCCCATCTTTCTTCTTTGCGACTTTCATGCAGTTTTTATTGCTCAATAATGCGGAAACGTTGTCCATAAAATGGCTCAATGTCAACGATTCTTGCTCTTCAACAATAGAAGAGGAAATACTCTTGTCTTCCAGCTTCTTCTCCCTGGAATCCTTGATTTTCATTCTTGTAGACTTGATTTTGATTCTTGTAGACTATCTGCACCATGACGACTCTTCCGATTTTCTTTCTTGTAGACTATTTGCTTGGTCCATGATGACTCTTCTTCATCGACTTTGCTCGTCTGGCTAGAATATGCTTCTTCGATTCACATAACTTCTTATCTCTTTGCAACTCTCTTTATAAATGCCAAAATAAATCTCATCACCATGCTTCTTGAATTTACCTTCGTCTTGGATTTCCTTATTCTCCTGTCATTTGTTAGAGTCATGAATTCTAACAAAATAACTATACCAATATTGAATTAGCTAGAATCAATAAGATTCAATACATTCTTCCAAGACACAAATATTTTCTCATATCACCAAAGCATTAAAATTATTTATATGTAACACTCCAACTATAACATTTCCAACCACAACATTTATATGTGGCACTCCATATATTTCCACTCAATTCAATATCACATGAAATACCATATATGTCCACTCAATTCGATATCACATCGATATCGCATGAAATAGTCCATTCCATTCTCAGTACCAGTCTTCTTTCTTTTTTTTCTTTTTGAAAACTAACAATGAAAATGATCTTGCTTAATGGCAAATCCTTTCTAGCCTTTCTTTTTTTATATGACCTCCTTAAAAAAAGATTAAACTAAAACACTCATCTTTTATAATTCAAATAAAAAAATTTATTTCTTTATGGTGATCGAAACTTAAAATAAAACTCCGTCCTCTTTTGTTGGATTTAAAACCACTAGAAAAACATATCTAAAATCAATGTCGACTTTAGGGAGAAATTTAAAAACTTATAACAAAATTATTATAAATACTTCTCTTTATCTTGGTTCGCGACTGAGATTCTAAAGCGCATGAGTACTCCCTATATTGCATGCTCACTCCCCATATTGCATGCTCCCCCGTCGTTGGCTTCTTGGTGAATCAAATCTCCGGTGGCCGACTCCATAACACCGACTCTCTCTCTGCACATTTTACTCAGCGCGTTAAAACACCGGCTCTTTCAACCGACGAGTCTTTCACACAGACTTCCGCTACTCTTTCTCTAAACCTGGTCTCCAAAGGCATCCAACAGAACCTCCTTCGATTCTTCTGCGCGAGGTTCCTTGCTTCCATACACTCTGACGACTTGACTCGGCTCTACTGCTTCCATACACATGGACGACTCGGCTCTACTGCAGTCTCACAATGAGGAGCATTTCTTTCAAGGTAATCTCAACTGTCACATACCTTTGATCCTGGGTCCTCCAGTGATGGAGTGAGACCCAGATCGCCTCTGATAACATGAAAAGATTAAGCAAAAACATATTTGATGCAACACATTAATGTGTATTTTATTAATATGAATATGTATAGTTACAAAATATTGTTACAAAACATTACAAGAATTGCAAAGATAAACTAACTAACTAGTTAAAGATGTAATTAGGTATTTTCTTTAACAATTGATAGGACATATGAAGAATGAGATTTTTCCAAATCATAAACGAACTCATAAACCATGGAATCCCCTTAGATCTTAAAGAAGTACTAGCTACTTTGTATATATTCTTCGAGTATCCTGCACAACAGAAGATGAAGGTCAGAGCACAGGCACGGGAAGGCGACGACTCGAAGATTCCAACGGGTTACAATGTGTATCCACCATGTAAATGGGATATGTATGCGAGTCTATACTATTGCGCCGGCCCATCAAAGTGCAACGCTTTTCCGGAGGGACTTGCCTCAGTTCCGGTATGAAAACCAGCATAGGCTTCAATTATTATTTCCACCATTATTCTTCATATTCGTATAGGCTAATTGATAGGCAATTCATGAATGTGAAACAATGGCTTACTAATGCAGAATGGTCGTAGAGAAGCTGCGGATATTACTGACTAAGACGGTGGAATTTATCGAGAGCCTGGTTTCCCAAAGCCTCGGATTGCCTCTTGATTTTCTCATGGAACTCAATGGGGACAGGATCGAGCCATTTAAACTGCTCTGTTATCCGAGAGCTACGAGCCAGCATGAAGAGATAGGAGCGTGGGAGCATCAGGACAACAGTTGCATCAAAATAAGAAATTAGGAGAGTAGGCATTGCACACAGAATGATATTCTTCTATTATTTCACTATTGAACACAATAAAATAAACATATATAAAGCTAGACTCAGATTCAACTAATTCTATTCTTGGAAGGAGAGGTTGAGAGAATCTCTCAACATCCTCCAACAAACCCAATCCAATCCCTAAGCTCTAGTAGTGGCCTTAATTAGGCATTATCTCTAACACCCCCCGTTAATGTCTACATTGAAAAACTTCACAAATTACATAACATAAAATGTTACAACACTTAGTCTCACATGATCCTCATCAACGCATATACCCACTCTGACGCTTCCCGGTTGCGCTCTTTCTCTTCCTCTTCTTCGAGCTTTCCTTTCCACTCATTTAAAGTATAAATGTTTCAGATCATTATTCATGAACTTGCACAACAGATAATATTGACAAACTCGGTTCACCAGGGCTTCCATGAGAAAAGTTGTCAAGTAATGAATCATCCTATTGACATATCTCCATCTGTCAGATATTTCTCTTTCGGCTATCTGTCAGTTTGTAGAAAGGCAGTCTAGGTACTGAATGTCTTAAAAAATAAATTATACAAGGTGACTTCCAATCGTAAGAACAATTGTTCTTGAAACTGGGGCTACCAGCTTATATCAAAATACAAAAGTTCCTACTTTCTTTTACATAAACACGTAAACCTATAAAAAATTTAAGCACTTCACACACAAGATCCGAATCCATCATCTTGGATCTTTGTTCTACACCTGCAACTTGTTAGAGTAGTCAATTAATCTTTGCTCTTACACATTGAGTTGACTAGACTCTCACTAAACTATTAACTCACACTAACAACACACAAATATATATATATAAGCATGTAGACCTTCTATGGTGGCTTCCAACCAATCATAATCTTTTGTTTTTCATTCTCTGTGGGGTAAATCTTCAACCGCTTCTTTTACCATATACTTGCACATTTGCTGCGACACAACAACAGTTCACGGCTGCAGTACGCTTCAGCAAATGCCACATGCAATCTTGGCACAGACAATAGCTTTAATCGATGAACCAACCAATAGTGTGTTATATGTAATATAAAGTGTCTCGATAAGATCTAACACTGACAGCCTTATCTCATCAAGTCGGTCCATGCCCGTTGCTGAGATTTGTTTCTCTCTGCTATCGAAATAAAAGGAAATCGTTGCTCCCTGAATAGCTAATTGACTGGCTTACACGAAGCTTCGTGACTTCTATTCTTCATTTATCAATGGGAACATGAGGGTTACGACTACAGAGAGATCAACTAGATCTGTAGCGCGAAGAAGATGAGCAATTAACCTTCAACGAATGTCTTGCAGGCTCTAACTGGAAGCTTCTCCTGTTGCAAACTAGTTCATGGCAGAACTATATCACATGGATCATAAAAAAATGATTTTAACGATTTCGTGGATCCATCAACGCCTCCGCAATAGCAAACTCAGTAGATCGATTTTTAGTAGACTCTGGTTGCACACGTCTTTTATCTCTGAACCCACACACTTCCTATACACGTTGAGCAACAATATACCTTATAGCTACTCGGTTTGGCAAAGGATGATCCTGGCGCTCCCGTGACAGAGTTAAGCTAGAGCTACCTGCTCTGATACCAAATAAGAAATTAGGAGAGTGGGCATTGCACATAGAATTACATTATTCTATTATTTCACTATTGAATACAATACAATACACATATATAAAGCTGGACTCAGATCCAACTAATTCCACTCTTGGAGGGAGAGGTTGAGAGAATCTCTCAACATCCTCCAACAAACCCAATCCAATCCCTAAGCTCTAGTAGTGGCATTAATTAGGCATTATCTCTAACAGGTGGTGGGGCAAGACGAAATTTGAGGGTATCAAGTTCTCAAGAATGGGAAATGGGTGGACATCAAGCCTACCAAGGTCGCCCTTGTCATCAATATCGGCGATATTATTCATGTAGGTCTAAAGGCATACAATTATTGATAATGGGTATATTTAATGATTTTTTAATCATAAATTTCAATGGTATGGTTATCCATTGAAAATGGTAGCATATTTTTAGTCTTCCTTCCAAATCAATANACAATAAAGTAGATCTTATGTTAATAACTTTCTACCATTTTTAAAAGCTTCTGTTAACCTATTTACTTTTTAACATTTCGTTTCATCTTACCAACAATAAGTTAACAGCTGTGCTAGTTCTAATTTCAATTATTATATACACATCAACATATTTTATTGAATCTAAGGAATTCATTCCTGAGCCTTCTACTGTGGTGTGCTGTACATATAACAGGTATGGAGCAACAACAGATTCAGCATTGCTCTGCATCGAGTTGTTAATAGTAAAGAGAGAAGACGATATTCGTTCGCATTTGGTAGCATTCCAAGTCCGGATACGATAGCGACGCCTCTTCGTCAGTTTAGCACCGACATCAACTTCGCTGCTGCTTACACAGCATTCCCGTACAGAGATTATACGGTCAAGAAAACCCATAACAAGACTCACCCTCCTACTACTCCCGATGACTTTGTAACCATCTCCATCTACGCTATCCATAAGATGATATTTAACAACAATGCAATGTAGTTGCATAAATAATATCTTTACGTGCACCTGCACCTAAACAGGTTTAATAAGTATATATGCTACATATAAATCTATGGTTACCGCAAGAGTAATAAATTTCTACAGAGCGACATGAATGACTAAGTGTTGAATGCTTGAAATCTCCGCACTTTAATTTTGACCCGTTTACAGTTCTTTTCGAAACAATTCGATGGCAATGGATTACTATTCAGGTGAGGAATGTTTTGCATTTTGTTGCGTGTCAACGTCGATTGAGCAGAAATGCATTGATAGGTCTGCTTTCATTTGATGACTCATTTAAGACGACCTTCACTCGTCCAAATTTTGAAATTATATATGTCGAAAGGAAATCCAAATTGACTTCGCTTTCACATATAATAATATGCATTATATTAATATAATGGTTAACAGTTTTGTTTAACTGTTTTATAAAATGTTTTTTTCCTTTAAAATTCAGCAATATAAATTTGTATAAATCATTATTTTTTGTTGTTTTAAATTTATTTTTGAATATAAAATAGATTTAGAACACTGAGATTACACAAAAATAATTATTCAACTCTACAACTCCAATAACTTTTACTAAATTATAAAAATATAAAAATATAAAAATAAAAAAAAAAAAACATTTCATAAAAGGTTTAAACTAGATAACATGCGAAGAAATAACAAAAAGAACAACTTCCATTATATGTAGTTTCAAGAGTCAAGCAGCATATCTTGTCAATTGCTATTTTTATTTATTTTATTAATCCCACGACCCAGCGGTCATGCTTATTCTTAGAAATATGACAGGTTGAAGATGTCGAGGTTCGCAGGAACTTTCTCAGCAATATCGAAATTGAATTTTCTTTCTCAGCAATATCGAAATTGAATTTTTCCAAGCTCTTTCAACGGGTTCAAATTTATTTTAGAAATAGCTAGTTCTTATAATCCATCACATAGATAACACCTACATAAATGTCCTACCACCATATTGGTGTAAGCACTATTTTATGTGTCACTTAATGAAATTTCACCTAAGAAACTTAGACACCTTGTCTTTGTGAATCCCCACTTGAATTCATGTATTATGAGCATTTCATATTCTCAATATAGGAATTGGGATCACATTTATTTTATATACTTCATGTTTTTTAGAATACCCCATAGCTCTCTTTCCCTTGCCTCATGACAAGCACGAGATGAAGGAGATGTATCCTTTGTAGCATTAATGCTTGCAACAACATTTTTGAAACTGGTTGATTATGCTCTAACATCTCACTCTTTCATGCATTTTCGCATAGTTTAAGAGATAAAGTAAACAATCAATATTCATAATAAAAGTAACATACTTGGTCATCTTGATGAGAAATTTCATTTCATTTGGTTTTATATGGATCTTGGGCAGCTCTAAATCATAAAAATCCTAATTTTAATTATAAGCAATGGATGTGGTTGTTAGAAAAATAGGATCACGGAGCAATAAAATAAAACAAATGTGGAAAAAAAACACATAAGATACACAATACAATAGAGAAACATATATACATAGATTACCCACTATAGGCTACGTTCACCGAAGTAATTGCTAGGTCCTTCCTTTTTTATCCAGCGAAATGAAGGGATACAACCTACAACACGCATGTTGTAACTTTGTCTTCTTTCTCTCACAGTCTCCTCTCTCACAATACACTAATCACACTCATACACAACCTTAATACAATTCTCTCATAAAAAGAGGGTTACCTTATAGGGAAAAATCCCTAAAATAACTTTTACCATTAGATTTGCGACCTTATAATGAACCATCCACACTAAATAAAAAATTACAATATTTTACAAGGCCATTTTTGTAATATTTCACTTCAAAAGCGTTGCCCCCGATTTCCCCAAAAGCGTTGCCCCCGATTTCCCTGCCTAGGGGGGCTTAAAAAATTATCGTTGCCTCCCCCTGGACCCCCTTTGCGATAGTTGTGCGGAGCAAGCCCCCCATACTTCCCCGTTAGGGAATGAGGTCCAAGCATGACTGAAAAAAACCTTTGTATTAGAAAGATAATTAGGCTCCACAACCAACAATGCCAATGTACTAGATTATCATGTTCCTAGAGACCTATAATAGTCTTTTGATAGAATTATTACTTTTCAAGAAAAGTCTCAAATTCTACTAGAATTTATTCTTTTGTAATGAGATCTAAAATGAACATGATTCACATGCTTAATCATTTGTGGTGTAAGCTCAAAATATGAAGAATATAGATACATAAATTACATCCTATCTTATATTAGTGTTCACAAAAAAAATGATTTTGTGATTGTGTCTAAAGTTTTATATTGTTATTTATGTTGGATGCAACAAATAACTTAATAATGTTGGATGCAACGTATATAATGTTGATGCAGAGCAAAAAACAAATATCTTAAGTTTTATGAATTTTTATTATTATATTTGAAATTACAAAATATGTTTATTATTATTTTTTATTAAAATTTAAACTTTATTTATTTAGTTGTTTTTTAAATTTTCACATTTTAAATTATTTAAAATACAATATTTTATATATTTGCTTCACTAAATATATACTTAGTTTACTCTTTAGTTTAGTTGAAATTGAAGTACAAGCATTCTTTTTATCATGAAAGAGTTATATGAATATATACCCTCAACTCAAAATTATGGATAGTCATTCAAATTTGATTATTACTTGTAAGTACCCTTTAGTTAGAGGTAAACACGAGGTGCTTAGATGTTGTGAGATAGCATATTAATGGTATTGATAAATTATCACAGGTTCCAAAGTCACTTTCTTTCCGAATATTAAAATGGATGAAATTATAGTTATAAATATCTTTTTTTTGGTTGAATGATGCATGATAAAGTGTGAAAACTAATTAATGTGTTGAAAAATATCGACGTACATCATATTGATGGACGAAGATGGAGATATTAATTTTTATTTGTATTTTATTTGTTAATTTTTTTATGTTTTTACATACGCGGTCCTCATTGGATAAAGAGGAATGTAGTCAAAAAGAGAATGTGTTTTTTTTTTCTTTGGGTTGAAAACAGGAATATAGGAAAAAGATAGCATGAACTAGATTGTTAAAGTTATAGTAGGATTGGGATTCTCAAAGTTTTATGACACATGTATGATCTCATTGAGAAAGATAGAGATATTTATTTTTATTTTTTAAGTTTTGAAGTTTGTATATACACAATTTTCATGGAATATAGTCAAAAGATAACAGGAATGAAATTGTTAAAGTTTTATGACAGATACACTATATGATTTGATTGAGGAAGGTAGAAATATCAATTTTTTTTTTATTATATTATATTAAGTTTTGATGCTTTTAGATACCTAGTTTTTAGTGGAAAAAGATTTGTGGGCAAAGGAACGAGATTGTTTATAAAAGAAATATTTGAGTGTATTCATCTATTAATAAAATTATAAATTATAGATAAATTTGTAAATATTTTAATATAAAATATATAAATTGTTGTTGAGAATATAAATTTTGAATTTTAAATATTTTAATTTATATTAATTTAAATAATAATATTATTGATTATATATTTAATATTTATAAATATAATAACAATTTTATAATAAATTTAATTATAAAATATATTATACTATTTAATTTAGTAAATTGGTATATAAATTTATAATTAAATATTTTCAATATATATATGATTCCATCTCCGGTTGTATGTTTTTAGGTGTCTCTTCGCTAAGATAATAAGGTTAGAATTTGGTCACGAAACCCTCTAAATCTAATCCTAGAGGGATTTCAAGCTTGAAGTAACTCTTGGATTAAATATGTTTATAAAATTCTATTGATGTCAAATATATTATTTAATATGGGAAGGGAACGTTGTTTATAAATTTGTAAAAGTCATAAATATAATAAGTTTTTATGTATAAAAAAGTGATAAGTAATTCAGTTTATCAAATCAATCATATTATTATATATGTCATGTTTTTATAGTGTGTTTAGTCAAATCTTGTGATTTTGCATCTCATGAGTGTGTGTGACACCATGACATTCCTCACTTGGTTGTTTGAAAACACTAAGGTTACTTTCTCAGGACTATACCTCTTCACCTAGAGCATACCCATACCCTATTCTAGGCTACCGGTGAGTCACACTCCCACTCTAGTGAAACTCTTGTATACTTAAACAATTGTTAACTTCTTTAACACTCAGTCATATTTAAGCATACCTCCATGAGAAACAAAGAGAGTTGTGTAACAAATGAAAGAAAAACATATAAATAGTGCACATGATAAAAATTGTTCCTAACACTCGACTAAGTCTTAGGTATTGCAAAACAGTTATAACATGAGCACTATCGGCTCGACTTACAATATGGCAACGTCATACGACTTGCCTCACCTCACCAAGACACTCATACATAGATCGTCACCAAGAATCTTTGTTGCAACCATCTCCATAGCCACCAGCGGTGAACCAGAGAGCTATCTTCCTCTGCTTTTCTTACAAAACTTTCCTTACTTGGTTGTGTGGCCTTTTTATTTTATAGGCTATCCAAAGTTCACCATCGCAAATTGTTGCATCCTTTGGAGGTGTCACAACCCTTCACGAACCCATTTCCAAATCAATCATTGCGCCCCTTCACGAACCCGGTCACCAAAAAAAATTGTCATCCACCTTTGTGAACCTAGTCACCCAAATGAATCCATGCACTCAACAATCATCATGCCCCTTCATACCAGCATGCCCAACCTTGGCATGCCCCCTCATATCAGTGCACCCCATTTGTTGAATCGACTCATCCTCTTGGGTGGATGCACCCCTTAGGCGAGTTAGGCTGACTCTCCTAAGTACGCCCCCATTCCTCAATCGATTCATTTGTTTGGTCGAGCACCCAAGTATTTCTCTGAACCCTTCATCAAACCATCTGTCATATGAATTGTGTCATAAGGAAACATGGGTGGAGTTGTCTCTTATCATGTCACACGCCAAAGGAACCCTAACTCTCCCCTATATGAATACTTTTGTCTCCTCATTCACACCAAGCATCCTTCCCAACTGATTCATACTGCGGTGAAAGTGTGTGCACCCGAGGCCTTACATCCTCCTCCACCTCAATTCATTGTCATCCTCAACAACATCTACAAAATCAATGTTGTCCAAGTCTATGCTCAAAGCTGTGCCTCCACTAAAACTAAGTTTGTTGGAAGCTCCAAGTTTCGTGCCAACTCGAAATCCCAATATTCTGCCAAAGTTGAAACACCAAGTTTCCAACTCATACAACAATCATCAACAACCTATGTAACCATCCAAACTACCCTCTACCCAAAGTTGTTTGTGAACAAGATATCCACTACAATGAAACACGTCTCTTCCCCAACTATGTCTTCAATGCCAAGCTAACACTGCCCCACTACGATGATCACTCTCTATTTTGTTCTTTCGACTATTCTTCAACTTTTGTTCCAACCTCAAGCAAAACATAAAAAAATTCTAAGTGTGGAACTTTTCTAAACTTGTTGTTGTGCCCATAATTCAACCAACTCTACCATGTTTCTACACACTACATGTCTCAAGTCCTACACTAGTTGGGTAGCTAATCCAACTGTCACGCCTAGCTTTTGAAATGTGCATCTCCAATCCTTAACTTATTCTTTTCTATACACATATTTGTCACTCCATCGAACTCCAAAGACTAAGGAAAGTGTCCATCCTTGCCTCATTGTTTTCTTTGTCAATGAACTCACCCACAATGTCTAAGTGTTGCACTTCAAACCTACTAGTGAGTCCATACTCTAACATCCTACTACAACTCAACTCATCCAAAAAATGATCTTAGACTAAGTCAAGGTCGCCCCTTCACCTTGATGCACTATGAAGTCAACCCAAAGTAAATTCATCCATGACAAATTGACCACATTGTCCACATCATGGCACAATTAGCCAATCTCCACCAATAACTATGCATCCAAACTTCCTTTGCCTCATTACTCCATCACTTGACCATGTTGTAATGTCTTTCTCTATATTCCTTGGAATGGTTAATCTTCACCATCAACCATGCTTCCCAATGTAAGAGAAACACCCATGTCCAAGCTCTTCATGTTGCAATCTTCCAAGCTCTTGATAATGTCATTTAGACAATGTTGATAAATAAAGGGGCATTCCATATTGCATTTTGTATAGTCAGACATTCTATTGTTCATCAATGTGGATACACTGAAAAGAAAATTAGCAATCACATAGACAGATACAGAAGGTGCTGAATATACATTTTCCATTGTCAATTTCCCTTCAACCTATTTATATAACTCATTAATTAATATGTAGGATTGCAAAAAAAAATTAAATTGTGTTTATAAAAAATGATCTCTATGAAAATTTTAATATATGCACTTGCATATATATACTCAGAACATTTTTTATGCAATTATATGTTTCATATCAGGTACAAATTCTACTCTCAACTCCATTATAAATGTGGATTATGTTGTGCAAAACATGTTCTCTCACAACCCTTCTCTTTGGTATGTTCTTGAACAACATTATAGAAAATTTCCCTTGTCTTATTAAAAAATGTTCAAATTTTTCAAATAACTAAAATTGTTACATAAAATTTTATTATGGTTATATAATATGATATTAAACATAACAAAATTTAACAATAAAATGACTTGTTTCCAAAATTCACAGTGTTTTTTTGTCAACATCGAGATTTCCGTATTATATATGTAGAATGTATTGTGCACCAACTTGTTTATCAAATGTAACAAAAATCATAGTTGTTCTGATTAGATATACATCTTCCCTTTGTGCAACTTGTTTGTTTGGTGTGTTTAGAATGAAATTGCATTCTCTACAAACTACATATATTTTTTCCACGACACTTGTTTCATCCAATGATATAATATGATCACATTTATCTGAGTCATATTTTTTTTTGGAGGAATTCTAAAATTCATTATTAATTTTCCATTTCCAAGTAAAATATATTTTTTTATAATTTTGAATAAGATGCGTGGGAAAAATCAGTGTCCCTGTTATCATGCCCCTATCATCTATCATGCCAACATGTAAAATTTGATGTGTTCTATTTGACTTATCCAAATATGTACTATACCTGGCCATCATATCACCAATAAATACTTTCCTAGTTCTATAATTGTTGAAGTCTTCTATTAAAACTATACTGGAAGATGTGTACCTAGATATACTGACAATAATAATTTTATAAAATAAATGACATAAAAAATACCATATCTATTTTATTTTTTACATGATTTTATAAGTTAATGAATCATATTGATAATACTTCATATACATATCTTTTGGATTGTTCCTCAGTTAAATGAATCATATTGATAATACTTCATTTACATACCTTTTGGATTGTTCCTCTGTGTTGGATACTTTGCTTGTGCTTGTTGCTATCTATTTTTCACTATAAACAATGAATATTTACCACTATATTCAATGTGATTGTTCAAATTTTTACCATCCCCGAGTGCCAATCCCTGCTTCATGTGTCGAATTTTCCGATTCAAACACTTGAACATTTACTATTAAAAACAAAGTTCATATACTATATTATAAAGCATTTTCATAGCAAAGATATGTTTTTGGATTGTGGCAAAACGAATAATAGAAAATATAAGATGAGATCTGAAATATAATTTTGTACAAGAGCATGAAATTGAAATATATAAAAAAAAATGTGCTAACAACAGAAGCATAAGATCTTTAATATAATAAAATAAAGACATAAAAATTAGTTTTTTTTTTTTCAATACAGTGTTTCAATATATAAAAAAATGTGTTAACAAAAGAAACATAAGATCTTTAATATAATAAAATAAAGACACAAATTTTTATTTTTTTTCAATGCAGTGTTTCAATATTATCAAAAGTTGTTTGTTAATAATATATTTATATATATAAATAAGATCTGTAATATAATAAAATAAAGACATAAAAATTAGTTTGTTTTTTCAATACAGTGTTTTATCATCAATAATCTGTGTTACTAGAAAACATTATTATCAAAAGTTGTTTGTTAAGTAATATGTATATATAGATAAAAAAATTAAGAAATTTTATTTGATTAATAACTATAAAATTATTATAACCAAGTGATTAAGTAATATATATCTTGAGATCAAATAACTTGAAAATATCATAGGACTCATCACTATTGTGATTAAGTAATATGTATCTTGAGATCAAACAATTGGAAAATATCATAGGACTCATCACTATTGAAACATTTATACAATTTATTATTTTTAGTCATAAATTTTTTATTTTCAATTATAAATTGTTAAAAGTATTATGTATGTATATTATCAAATCAAATGATGAAGGGATGTTCAATATTATTGATAAATATAAAATAGAAGAGTATAGACAATGCAAAGGAAAGTGATTCTTAGCTATCTTAACTATCATATGGTTATTAACTTCTTCCAAAAGACACATAAGATTTGAAAGTATCAATAGTTCTAAAGAATTGGTACACATAGTACAATGAATATGGTGAACATAAGTATTGACCAGAAAATTACAATAAACATATGACATAGAACATTAGGATACATGATATTGAAAATATATGATATAGGGAAAGTAATTGTAAAACATAGTAATATCTCTATCATGATTACAAGCAAAATGCAATAAAAATTTAAAAAGAATTACAATAAATAAAATATATTTGTAAAATGTCATGAAATCTCAAAAGGAAGCCAAGCATAAGAACATTTTATTCATGTTGTTGTGCATGGAAAAGAATATGTGTAAAGTGTTGCTAAATAGTATTTAAACAAACACGAGCTTAGCAAATACCTATACCAATATATCTATACCATTTGCAAAAATGATTTCATTTCCTTGATTATCGCTATGAAAATACATTTTGGAATCTTGATGTTTTGTCCTCTCCCGTGTCGCAAATATGACTTCTTCGTCCTATTCATCTATTCTATCTATTTTGATGTTTTCACTTAATCAAATGCAATAAACAACAAAAAATACCAATAAGTAGTAAGGATGTGCAATTCACAATAGAAACAAATGCTCCATGAGATGCATACCAATAAAAGTACAAGCAAATTAATAAATATGAGCATTTTTATCTAGCTTTCCATGCTTCATTTTTTTTTTTTTTTTTTTGCATTTACACTATAGATTGTTTTTTTGACATATTATACACTGAGAAAAGTAGCTACTTGTATGAATAAACTTCAAGAACTTGCAATGAAATTATTAGTCTCCTTTTTTTTTTTTTAATAAATAGAATATATATTGTACTAATCTCTTGATATTTACACAATATATGTAACATAATTAATTTATCTAGCACAAAAAAAATAGTCAAATTTGTATATATGTAAAAATAATATCCATATATGCTAATATGTACTATGATATAGATGTGTTTCAAAATTGAAGCACAAGACAAATTGTATCATGGTTACTCCAATAAATATTGTGTAGTGTTCATTGACTATGTTCAACCACCTATGATCAATAATTCTTCTTTCTACATGAATCTTTTTGTCCAATAGAAGACAGCTTGTAATTGCACATGTAGTTTTTCATTCTTCATAATTTGTCATTTCTTTGCAACATGTCAATATTAAAGTCTCATGTAACAATGATGATTTCATTCAAATATAAAGTAGATATTGTTTTGGTAATGAAATCCATTATGTTGGTCAAAATTGCACATGGTGTGGCATAGATGTTCACTATTGCAATATGCAATTCATGCGCTATTACTTTTTCTAAGATGGCTTGTATATTATGCTCTTCAAAGTGCTTATGTTTCAAGATTGTTATATGTTTTTTTATCGATATTATCACTCCATTTTTAATGCAATTTTATATGTAAAAGAAATTTGCAAATTTTTCATCTTCCATGCATAGTTGTAACAAACCTCTTGTTTCGTACAACAACACCCTCTTATAACAAGTGCGATTTTTTTGTGTGTGTGCGCGTGTGTACAAGGGTAATAAATACATTATACTCTGTGTCGCAAAACAACGATGAACATGATGCATGCAACTGTGACCACAAAATAACGTCATAAGACACACATCAAGCATCCAGAAGCAAAGAATGACAATCAACCGACAACAAAATAAGACTGAATACCCACATGTCCTACCCTGCAATGGTTAGGACCTCCAAGACACATAAGCAATGCTCAAGCCTAGGTTCCCATCGATTTTGACCATTTAAGGTCTCAGGGCTGGCGACTGTTCTGAGGAACAAGGAGGTGTCTACATCCCCCCTCGACGCAAGCAGACCAAGCATATTAAAGTTTACATCCAGGTACAACATTAAATAAAAAGAACCACAACCCCCCCCCAAACGGGAAGCATAGGCTAAAAAAATGACATCCTCTATACCCTGATCCGTCGTCGAGGAAAGCTAGTCAATAATTATAGTCTATAATAATCATCTATTACGAGCCCAACTTAGTATGTCTAGAATGCGGAATATCATTAAGCTACAATTTAAACTAACCTTAAAACAAATTCATTGCACAGTTTACAAGTGTCAACCGAGTACCATCTAAATCAACATTTAAAGAACATTACTAAGCAAGTCTATTTATTCGACTGGATCACTAATTAAAAGTATAATTAATCCTTAATTAAAATCTAACTAGTCTGTCAATTAGTTGATGAAGGTATCAATCTTATCAAACAACATGGACTACAATGCAAATTGAAATATGACAAATGTAATGCCGAAAATTTAAGATAAAAAGATGAAAATAAAATGGATATGATTAAATCCATTCGTAACTATCCATCTATCATGATCATAACATGAGAGATGAAATCTCCATAATTGTAAAGCTTTTCTGCAATTTCGCAATCTTACAGGACTTAATTCCTCTTGGCCCATGATAAATCTGAACTTAAGATGGATCTAGGCTGTATGCTAATTAAACATTTATGTTAGACACATGTATCAAGATGAGTAGTGATTTGAAATATTAACTTCCTACTGAAATCTCGTGTTAAATCTGATATAAGTAAAGTAAATCCATTTTTAACTCCAAATCTATTATGGTGAAAGGTGGAATCTCCTTAAAAGAAACTTGTCCTAAAATTCTTGATTCAAAAAGGATTGCAACTAAGGGATTTATTCCTCCAACTAATGTGTAATCAGAAACAAATATAATTGCAATGAAAATCAATTTCCCTGAATCTTTTCCATACTACCTTAAACAGAGATGCACTGCACTATTTACCCCAATGCCTAAACATAAATATTCATTACATAAATTTAATTATAGTTTTTAAAAGAATTATTTCTGTGGGAGACTCGCAAAATAAATAAAAGTGAGATCAAGGATTGATAAAGGTTATTCGTACATATGGAAGCTTGTGGACAATGACTATAACAACAATCTAAAAGAATTCCAATTTGGTAGGCCTGTTGGAGCTCTCTGATCAAGTAGGTGGACATGACCCTCCATTACTGCGCGCATTGAAAAACTAACCCAAAAACTCTGCGCACATTGAAAATTAACCCAGAACTCGGCGCGCATTGAAAAATTAGCTCGGAACTCTGCGCGTGTCCATACATCTGGGATCCTTGTATTGCTCATGAGTCTCAAGTCAGATTAACCTATTATAAGGTGAGGCTCAATGCCTTCGCATATTCCATTCTTGAATTAATTAAGGGTTGAAACAATATTCAGATAATAACGTTGGATATTAATGCTACCCTAACCAGGAAAATGCCCCAAAAGGCTGAGTAAAGTTTCATTAAAGGTGATAATAGCTTGGAAGGCAATCGCCAGGGAGTAAAAGAGAACAAAGCTAAACTACCAAGAAAACAAACCAAACGCAGAGTCTAGAATACGGTTGGTAAAATGCAAGGTCAATCACTGACCAGCAAGGAAATCACAGATAAAAGGGTTCATCAGCAAAACCTGTTTACGAATGCACGTGTAAACTAATCTTGCAAAGGTCACAAGTCGCAGTAAGGTAACACACAATTGCACAGATACAACGTAGAGGCAAAAACTAATCTGAGAGGTGGTCACGCTATAGCCCCAACAGGAATGTAATCTTAACCGAAGGACAAGTTAAATTCGAACCATAAGTAAAGAAAATCACAGACACAACACTAAGTTCGTTATCCAGTCTAGTACCCTTCTAAACGCAAGGATTAAATTAATCTTTTGTGCTGAAAATAAAGGCATGAGAAATTAATCTCTTCAATAATTTAAAGCAGAGCAATCACAGTCCAAGAATACTAAATTCACTGACAGAAATAACAAACATTTTTCTTTTCGTTTTGTTTTTTTGTTTTTCTTTTGTGCTCATTCTAGCATACAAATTATAAGGACACAGATAGGGAATGGAAATGTTTGGCATGGTAGGATACCAACACCATGCCGATTTAAAATTTATCCAAGAATAATGTTGCGTTAAAAATTGGTCCCTCCAATTATACACATGGGAAAAAGAACGAGATAATGACGAGATACAAAAATAGGCCGAGGATGAAGAAAATCTTCGCCAACAAACAATGGGCAGACTTGGATAGTCGCACCAAGGTGCAAGGCAAACCATTCAGCCAAGGACAAAAACAGAGGTATACAGATGGGTTTGTCCTTCGCTTCACCATCATCGCACAAAAAATCGGGGCGTTGAGATCCATAGGTATTTTAACGCTAAGGCGACGACCGTAGATCAAGCTCCTGGCCGACTACTCAGGTGAGTACTAGCATGCTAGGGACGAAGGGAAACAATTGCAAGGGTCTCAGTCAACACCACAGGGCTGTCAGTTCAAGTGGGGAACGAATACCATGGGATTCAACAATCATCGAGCCAGGCTAAGGATAGTTTCATTCATCAAATTTTAAAATAACTCAGTGTAACTACCCAACAATCATGCAGATCCAAAACAAAAATCCTACAACATTCTATCATTCAAATGAAGAAGCGTACCGTTGCCTGTTTTCCTGCTCCGAGTGTCGTTTGTGCACTCTATGCAACTCCTACTAACCAACCGTCGAGACTACACCGGTACCTCCTAGGCAATGCTAGGGGTACTCTTCTTCCCCTTTAGCCCCTCGAGCCGCAAAGGGTCCACACACACTATCCAAAGGTTTCATCTAGCTCCCAGCTCGCCTTGCAAGGCCGAGCTACCACTCCTCTCCAAGCTGGGTTTCCCAACTCCCCACAAGTAAATCAGTCAAGTTGATATTTCTGTAGCATAACGTTACTCAAACAAAAGATGATCCTTCCTCCTTCTCCTCCCTTTCTTTTATAGAGTTTCTAACTTTCTTTCTTTTCCTAAATCTCATTTAATTAAAGTTTTAATAATAAATTCTCTAAAATTCCTCTCCGTGCAAGTGTCCCTCATCCCCTACAATCATCCATGAATTAATTTCTTTAAATAAGTAACTATGTTTATTTCCCTCACCCACCTAGAGTTACTCCTATAATCACTCCTAGGTGTACCTAGATTCCCTTACAGGTTTTAAAGGCTTTCCCTATTATGAAATTGCTAATTAAGTTCAAAATTAGAAAGCTCTTAAATGTGGATTCCTTACTAAGTTGACTTCCTGCTTTTTCTCTCAAGTTCCCCTTTTTCCCCTTTTATGTTACCTCTTTTCCCTAGTTTCCTATTTTATTTTTATTTTATTTTTATTTTCCCTCTTTCTCTTTATAACTTAGAACTAAAAAGGCAGGTGTGAAATATAACCCCTTTTCCCTTTTATCATTAATTCAATATCTTTTAAATTATCAAATGATAAAATAATTAATTCCCTCTTTACTTTTTGTATCCAAAGATTTTATTTCTTATGAATAATTTAATTCTTACTCCCTCCATACTACAAAATTTTATGAAGACCATAATCATTACTTAGGGGGTTTTTATTTTAAATTTTATTATTTTATTTCATTTTATCTATTTATTTATTTATTTTAATTATTATTATTATTATTATTATTATTATTATTTAGTAGACAAAATTTTACCCCTAGCGAAATTTTAGACTTAGAACTTAGATTTTGTACTAGGCGACATCTAATTAGGGAAAATGTTTTTTTTTTTTAGTTTCTTAACATGTTATTTGCCTTAGGGCCATCTAGGATCATCCCTCTATCATCATCAATGCGACGTGCTCTTTAGGATGCACTAGGTGCTCCAAGGGTGCCACTCGCCTCATCTGTTCCCTTGCGTGATGTGCCCTTCAGGCGCACTATGTTCTCCAAGGGTGCCACTCGCCTCTTGACTGATTGGTAGACATCAATAACCCCTGGAGTCAACACTCCACTAGGTGAACCTGTGGGAGACTAAGGGCTTCTAAGGAATAAGGCCCCCGCCTTATTGTGCACCCCTTAGAATCATTGTGAGCAACTATCGCAGTCTGCCCTCATGGCATCGTGCATCCTCTCGAACTAGGTAATCGTTAATCTACAGTTCGAGCCATGGCGAGAGTGCTAGTAGGATGTGGTAGGGATGTTGTCCACACCTCTCCCTCAACATATTTGGTAGTCATGTGTGACCCCTTTACTCTATATACGAGTCTAGTCAGCAAGCTATCGTCAGCCTGCATCATCAACAAATCATGTCAGAACATATCCATATCATATCATCTAGTTAGATGTACTATATCACAGTAAAACAATCAAACCCCAATGGCACACTCCCTGAATCGATCCAGAGTCCAAGGGGTTCCATCGATGCCTCTGCTTCCACAAGGTCCAAAACCCTGCACACTCAGTAAAACCGAGTCAATAGCACCTATCTATGTCAAAGCGGTAATACAACATGTCATCATCCCATAACGTCTCATAATCAAAATCAAAACTTTTAATAGCATAATAATCCAGATCACTTGCAAGCAAGTTTCCTCAAAGAATAAGTTTTCTTAGTGCGCCAGAGCGGGATGTTACATACACCCCCCTCTTGGTATAAACTTCGTCCCGAAGTTTGATGGTATATAAGCTGAAATAAAGTGTATCACAGTATCATATGTCTATCTATCAAACAAAAATGGAAACTGTTGGTGCATATCATATGCATCCTCCCAAGTCGTCGAGTGCAGACTATAATTGTCCCACTGGACCTTGACCTGATCCACCATTCGACGTCATATCTTTCGAACGTGATGATCCAAAATGTGGACCGGCTCAGCCGTGAGCTTCCCCTCGTCCGATACTTGCAAGGAACTCATGTCAATAACATGTGTAGGATCACTAATATAATGTCTCAAAACAGATACATGAAAAACATTGTGCATACACCTCAAGGAATCAGGCAAGGCTAGTCGATAGGCCACTGACCCATTTCTCTCCACAATCTCAAAGGGTCCCACGAACCTAAGAGAGAGTTTAGCTCTCTTTCAAAACTTGATCAAACTCTTATGCAGTTTAACCCGCAAGAAGACTTGATTGCCAACCTCGTAACTACGGTCGACATGGTGCGCATCGGCATAACGCTTCTCTCAATCCTGCGCTTCTTTAATCCTATGTCTTATTGTTTGCATTTTCTCTTCCATTTCTTGAATCGCTTCTAGTCCCACCAAGACCCTATCTTCAAGCCGATCGCAACTCAAAGGCGTCCAACATGGTCACCCATAAAGAAACTCGAAAGGTGCCATCTTAATGGTGCTCTGGTAACTATTGTTGTAAGAGAACTCCACTAGTGGCAAGAATTCTTCCCAACGCTTTTGTTGGTTGATCATGTACATGCACAACATGTCCTCCAAGGTTTGGTTCATTCCTTCGGTCTATACGTCAGTCTCTGGATGATACATAGTACTAAAGTTAAGTTGGGTTCCCAAGGCCTCTTGGAAACTCGTCCAAAATTGTCCAGTAAACATCGATCCTTGATCAGGTATAATCCTCTTAGGCATGCCATGCAGCCTCACAATCTCACTAATGAAAACTATAGCTATGTTAGGTGCCTGATACGTCATACGCACAGGAATAAAGTGAGAACTATTCATCAGAGTGTCTACAACTATGAAAATCGAGTCATGTCTCCTTACTGTCAGTGGAAATTCAACAATAAAATCCATCGAAATAACCTCCCATTTCAATTTTGGATTAGCATGTGGTTGCAGTAATCTTGCTGGGTATCTATGTTCAGCCTTTACATGCTGACATTCTAAACATCTAGCCACATAGTTGACTATGTTGGCCTTCATTCCCTTCCAGAAGAATAAGGGTTTGAGGTCTGCCCTCATCTTCATGACTCCCAGGTGAGCCATATAAAATGCTCTATGAGCCTCACTTAGGATCAACATCCTCAACTCGGTGTTTGGCGGTATGTAGATCTGACCTTTAAAACCTCAATAAACCATTGCCATCAAATGAAAATACCTCAAATCGTGGTACCATCATTATGTTTTGTCTGATAAAACCCTCGACCTCTTTGTACCAGTCATCGTCACGCTGTAAAGTTAAAATCTTTTCATGTAGATTCATCTAAAGAGGCAACACTGGAAAGAGATGTGGTCTCCGACTCAATGCATCCGCCACTTTGTTCACTGTTCCTTTTATGCAAGTAATCTCGAAGTCATACTCGCTAAGCAATTCTGACCAACACTGTTGTCAAGCGTTCAGGTCACTTTGCGTAAAAATGTGTTGTAGTCCACAATGGTCAGTCCTTGTTCAAATTTTCGTCCAACAAGGTAGTGTCTCCAAACCTTCAAGGCATATATGATGGCTAATAACTCCAAATCATGTGTCGCGTAGTTCTCCTCATGCCTTCTCAGTTTCCTCAAAATGTAAGCAACCACTCATCCATATTGCATTAAGACTCCACCTAAGCCTTCCTTGGATGTGTCAGTGAATACCAAGAAGTTCGCGTCCATGTCAGGGACTTTTAGTATCCGTGCGGTTGTCAACAATTCCTTGGGCCTCTGAAACGCTTCCGTGCATTTCTTGGTCCAAAAAAACTTCTTGTTCTTCTTCTGCAATTCCTTGATCGGATTTGATATCTTCGAAAATCCCTCGATGAACAATCGATAGTATCCTACTAAACCCATGAATTTGTGCACTTCCAGGACATTCGTCAGTGCATGCCATCCCATAATAGCTTCAACCTTGGCTGGATCCATGACGATGCCTTCGCCGGAGATGACATGCCCTAAGTAGTGAATCTTCGATTGATAAAATGAGCATTTGGACAACTTCCCATACAATTTGTGCTCTCACAAACACTGTAGGACCAAGCGCAAGTGCTTGTCATGCTCCTACATCGTATGAGAGTAAATCAAAATATTGTCAATGAACACCTGGACGAACTTGTCCAAGTACTCGCGGAACACCCCATTCGTCAAACTCATAAATACCCCTGCGGCGTTTGTCAGTCCAAACGGTAAAATAGTAAACTCATAATGTCCAAACCTCGTTTTAAAGGCAGTCTTAGGGACATCATCCTCCTTGATCCATAACTGGTGATACCCTGATCGCAAATTGATCTTGGAGAACACTGTCGCACCCTTCATTTGATCGAATAGGTCATCAATTCTTGGCAAAGGATACTGATTCTTGATCGTAGCCTTATTCAATTGATGGTAGTCAATGCAAAGCCTCCATGATCCATCCTTCTTTCGTATGAAAATAACAGGTGCACCAGGTCCAACAACTCCTTCGGTTGCATTTTCAACTCTTGCCGGGGTCGACATCCAATAAGGAATTCTTGCTATCGATTCAGTCCCCGGTTTTAGGTCTATGGTAAACTCCACCTCCCTCTCTGGTGGAATCCTAGGTAACTCCTCTAGAAACACATATTCAAACTCTCTCACCACTGGAAGCTATTCTAGACCTTCTGCTACTCCCTTCTCGTTTAACTCAAGGATTGTATAAAGATTGCACCCCTTGCGCATGCTCTTTCTAAGTTGCAAGGAAGAGATGAACCTCAGGGAAACTCCCTGGTTCCATCCTACAATCACATATCTCTGTGCCTCGTCATCGACCAAGCTCAACCACTTTGTCTTATAGTTAAGTATCACCTCATGTGATTCCAACCAGTCCATACCAATCACAACATCATAAGATCCTAGGATCATGATGTATAGGTTGGCCCTGGTGAAAAACTCTCCCAGGTTAAGGGCATATACCCTAACCTTTCCTCCAACCTTCTATTTGGCTCCCAAAGCCATCTCTACGAAGCTAAACTTGCCATGTTTGGTTGCCTTTACCTTAATCCTTTTTAGCGCTGCACCAGAAATGAAACTCTTGGTAGCTCCGGGATCTATCAAAATACTAAGGGTCTGGTCAGCGATGGTACCTGTCATCTTGAGCACAGTCGGCTGATGCTCTTCCTGGCAGTTATTCACTGCTGCATGAATCCAATGGGCCTTGCCCATATCTCCCATGGTAGTGGGTCTGGCTGAAACGGATGCTCTAGTCCTCTCCACAGGGTAGTCGCAGTGGTAGTGTGTCTCACCACACATCCAACACCCATTCTTCGGCCTAGTATTCATGGTACCCGAAGTAGAAGATGACAGCCCGTCGACCTAGAACCCTGGTCTGTTCTGCTGAACAGGCCTAAACTGCTGCTGCTACGGACAACGTTGTTGCTGAAGATGTGGTCCTCGATAAGGTGTCTGTTGTTGAGGCATCAGTCACTGGGGTGTAGCGAATGTGGATCCCCTCTGGAAGCCATGATATCCCGACGTATGTATGGCTGGTGCTTGATGCTATTGTGCACCCGATGAAACCTGCCTTGTTGGTCTCGTTGGAGTCTTGGTTTGACTCTCACTGATAAGCTCCTCCTCTGTTATGAGGGCCTTTTGGATGACATCATGCAAGGTCTGAGACATCAAAATCCTAACCTTTTCACACAGGTTGTCGTTAAGGCCGAACACGAACCTTTTGACCTTAAGTCTCTCAGTGTTAAGGTGCAAAGCATACTGAGCAGCTCCATAAATGGGCCTCGTACTCGGGCACTGTACGACCTCCCTGTCGTAAGGTGTTGAACTCACTGATCTGACGCTCAATGAATTCCTCTGAAAGGTACCTCTCTCGGAACTGTTCCTTGAACATTTCCCATGACATGTCTTCGATGGCCATATTCAACTACGGTAGGAGTGTCTTCCACCATAGAAGAGTGCTCCCCTTCAGTAGAAAGACCGCCATGCAGACCTTCATGTTGGACGTGTAATCACTAAGTGCAAAGCACATCACCATATTCTCCAACCATGCCTCGGTGGTTGCACCATCCAGGGCACCAAAGAACTCCGAAAATTTGACCTTATCGAGTTCACAGTGAATGCTACCAGTACTAACCTAAGCACGTGGTGGAACCTCAGCGAGTGCCGGCACCCTGGCCGCATCTATGTCCAAATGGTTGATCAGTGCCTCAGACATGCAGTGAAAAGATCCCATCATTCTAACTACATCGCCAACTGCTATCTGCTCTTGTCTGAGAACATGCTCGTCTCCCTGGAGGTTAGACCCCTCAGGTGTGGATGCTACTGGAGGTGTCACGCCTCCTCCCCTAGCACCCCATCGTCTGCATCCATGGCATTCTCTAACCATGATTACCTGCACGCACACAAGTCAACTCGATCAGCAATAGTATAATCAATCATTCACATCAACAAAATTCGTAGCGATCCCAAGTCGTGGGTTGAACGTGCCCTGATACCATAAGTAACAAACCTCCTATTTCGTACAACAAAAACCTCTTATAACAAGTGAGATTTTTTTTTGTGTGTGAGCGTGTACAAGGGTAATAAATACATTTTACTCTGCGTTGCAACACAACGATGAACATGATGCATGCAACTGTGAACACAACATAACATCCTAAGATGCACATCAAGCATCCAGAAGCAAAGAACGACAATCAAAAGACAACAAAATAAGACTGACTACCCACCCATCCTACCTTGCAATGGTTAGGACCTCCAAGACACATAAGCAACGCTCAAGCCCAGGTTCCCATCGATTTTGACCATTTAAGGTCTCAGGGTTGGCAACTGTTCTAAGGAACAAGGAGGTGTCTACATCCCCCCCGATGCAGGCAGACCAAGTACATTAAAGTTTACATCCAGGTACAACATTAAATAAAAGGAACCATAACCCCCCCCAAATGGGAAGCGCAGGCTAAAAAAACGACATCATCTATACCTCGATTCGTCGTCGAGGCAAGCTAGTCAATAATTACAGTCTATAATAATCATCTATTACAAGACCAACTTAGTATGTCTAGAATGCAGAATATCATTCAAGTACAATCTAAACTAACCTTAAAACAAATTCATTGTGCAGTTTACAAGTGTCAAACGAGTACCATCTAAATCAACATTTAAAGAACATTACTAAGCAAGTCTATTTATTCGACTGGATCACTAATTAAAAATATAATTAATCCTTAACTAAAATCTAACTAGTCTGTCAATTAGTTGATGAAGGTATCAATCTTATCAAACAACATGGACTATAATGAAAATTAAAATATGACAAATGTAATGCTGAAAATTTAAGATAAAAAGATGAAAATAAAATGGATATGAATAAATCCATTCATAACTATCCATCTATCACGATCATAACATGAGAGATGAAATCTCCATAATTGTAAAGCTTTTCTGTAATTTTGCAATCTTGCAAGACTTAATTCCTCTTGGCCCATGATAAATTTGAACTTAAGATGGATCTAGGTTGTATGCTAATTAAACATTTATGTTAGACACATGTATCAAGATGAGTAGTGATTTGAAATATTAACTTCCTACTGAAATCTTGTGTTAAATTTTGATATAAGTAAAGTAAATCCATTTTTAAATCCAAATCTATGATGGCGAAAGGTGGAATCTCTTAAAAAGCAACTTGTCCTAAAATTCTTGATTAAAAAAGGGTTGCAACTAAGGGATTTATTCCTCCAACTAATGTGTAATCAGAAACAAATATAATTGCAATGAAAATAAATTTCACTGAATATTTTCCATACTACCTTAAACAGAGATGCACTACACTGTTTACCCCAATGCCTAAACATAAATATTCATTACATAAATTTAGTTATAATTTTTAAAAGAATTACTTCTGCGAGAGACTCACAAAATAAATAAAAGCGAGAGCAAGGATTGATAAAGGTTATTCGTACATACGGAAGGTTGTGGACAATGACTATAACAACAATCTAAAAGAATTCCAATTTGGCAGGCCTATTGGAGCTCTCTGATCAAGCAGGTGGACACAACCCTCCATTACTATGCGCATTGAAAAATTAACCCAGAAACTTTGCGCGCATTGAAAATTAACCCAGAACTCGGTGCGCATTGAAAAATTAACCTAGAACTCAGTGCGCGTCCATACGTCAAGGATCCTTGTATTTCTCATGAGTCTCAAGTTAGATTAACCTATTATAAGGTGAGGCTCAATGCCTTCACATATTCCGTTCTTGAATTAATTAAGGGTTGAAACAATGTTCAGATAATATCGTTGGATATTAACGCTACCCTAACCAGGAAAATGCCCCAAAAGGCCGGGTAAAGTTTCATTAAAGGTGATAATATCTTGGAAGGTGATCGCTAGGGAGTAAAATAGAACAGAGCTAAACTACCAAGAAAACAAACCAAATGCAGAGTCCAGAAGACGGTTGGTAAAATGCAAGGTCAATCCCTGACCGACAAGGAAATCACAGATAAAAGGGTGCATCAGTAAAACCTGTTTACGAACGCAGGTGTAAGGTAATATTGCAAAGGTCACAAGTCACAGTAAGGTAACACACAATTGCGTGGGTACAACATAGAGGAAAAAACTAATACGGGAGGTGGTCACGCTGGAGCCCCAATAGGAATGTAATCTTAACCGAAGGACAAGTTAAATTCGAACCATAAGTAAATAAAATCACAGACACAACACTAAGTTCGTTATCCATTCTAGTACCCTTCTAAACGCAGGGATTAAATTAATCTTTTGTGCTAAAAATAAAGGTATGAGAAATTAATCTCTTCAATAATTTAAAGCAGAGTAATCACAGTCCAAAAATACTAAATTCACTGACAGAAATAACAAACATTTTTCTTTTTGGTTTGTTTTTTTGTTTTTCTTTTGTGNACCCAAAAATAAAGGTATGAGAAATTAATCTCTTCAATAATTTAAAGCAGAGTAATCACAGTCCAAAAATACTAAATTCACTGACAGAAATAACAAACATTTTTCTTTTTGGTTTGTTTTTTTGTTTTTCTTTTGTGCTCATTCCAGCACACAAATTATAAGGACGCGGACAGGGAATGGAATCATTTGGAATTGTAGGATACCAACACCATGTCGATTTAAAATTTATCCAAGATGAACACTGCGTTAAAAATTGGTCCCTCGAACTATACACACTGGAAAAAGAATGAGATAATGACGAGATACAGAAACAAACCGAGGATGAAGAAAATCTTCGCCAACAAACAATGGACAGATTTGGATAGTCGCATCAAAGCGCAAGGCAAGCCATTCAACCAAGGACAAAAACAGAGGTAGATGGATGGGTTCATCCTTCGCTTCACCATCCTCACACAGAAAAGCAGTGTGTTGAGATCCTAGGTCTTTTAACGCTAAGGCGACTACCGTAGATCAAGCTCTTGGCCGACTGCTCAGGCAAGGAATGGCGTGCTAGGGACGAAGGGAAAAAATCGCAAGGGTCTCAGTCAACACCATAGGGCTATCAGTTCAAGAGGGGAACGAAGACCATGGGAGTCAACAATCATCGGGCTAGGCTAAGGACAGTTTCAGTCATCAAATTTTAAAATAACTCAGTTTAACTACCCAACAATCATGCAGATCCAAAACATAAATCCTACAACATTCTATCATTCAAACGAAGAAACGTACCATTGCCTATTTTCATGTTGCAAGTGTCATCTGTGCACTTTGTGAAACTCCCGCTCACCGACCATCGAGACTACACTAGTACCTCCCAACCAACGCTAGGGGTACTCTTCTTCCCCCTTAGCCCCCCGAGCAACAAAGGAGCCACACACACTATCCAGAGGTTTCGTCTAGCTCCTAGATTGCCTCGCAAGGCCAAGCTACCACTCCTCTCCGAGCTGGGTTTCGCAACTCCTCGTAAGTAAATCAGTCAAGTCGATATTTCTGCAGTGTAACGTTATGCAAATAGAATATGATCCTTTCTCCTTCTCCTCCCTTTCTTTTATAGAGTTTCAAACTTTCTTTCTTTTCCTAAATATCATTTAATTAAAGTTTTAATAATAAATTCTCAAAAATGCCTCTCCGTACAAGTGTCCCTCATCCCCTACAATCCTCCCTAAATTAATTTCTTTAAATAAGTAATTATCTTTATTTCCCTCACCCACCTAGAGTTACTCCTAGAATCACTCCTAGGTGTACCTAGATTCCCTTACAGGTTTTAAAGACTTTCCCTATTATGAAATCGCTAATTCAGTTCAAAATTAGAAAGCTCTTAAATGTCGATTCCTTACTAATTTGACGTCCCGCTTTTTCCCTCAAGTTCCCCTTTTTCCCCTTTTATGTTACCTCTTTTCCCTAGTTTCATATTTTATTTTTATTTTCCCTCTTTCCCTTTTTTACTTAGAACTAAAAAGGCAGGTGTGGAATATAACCCCTTTTCCCTTTTGTCATTAATTTAGTATCTTTTAAATTATCAAATGATAAAATGATTAATTCCCTCTTTTGGGAAAATGTTTTTTTTTTTTTAATTTCTTAACTTGTTATTAGCCTTAGGGCCATCTAGGATCATCCCTCTATCATCAGCAATGTGACATGCCCTTCAGAAAGCACTAGGTTCTCCAAGGGTTCCACTCGCCTCGTCTGTTCCCTTGCGCAAAGTGCCCTTGAAGTGCACTACGTGCTCCAAGGGTGGCACTCACCTCTTGATTGATTGGAAGACATCAATAACCCCTGGAGTCAACACTCCTCTAGGTGAACTTGTGGGAGACTAAGGGCTTCTAAGGAATAAGGGCCCATCCTTATTGCACTCCCCTTAGAATCATCGTGAGCGACTATCGTAGTCTTCCCTCACGACATCGTGTGTCCTTTCGAACTAGATAATTTTTAACCTATAGTTAGAGCCACAGTGGGAGTGCTAGTAGGTTGTGGCAGGGCTGTTGTCCACACCTCTCCCTCAACATCTCTAGTAGTCGTGTCTGACCACTTTACTCCATATGTGAGTCTGGTCAGCAAGCTATCGTCAGCTTGCATCATCAACAGATCATGTCAGAACATATCCATATCATATCACCTAGTCAGATGCACTAATATCACAGTAAAACAATCAAACACCAATGGCACACTCCCTAACTCGATCCAGAGTCCAAGGGGTTCCATCGATGCTTCTGCATCCGCAAGGTCCAAAACCCTGCACACTCAGTAAAACCGAGTCAATAACACCTGTCTATGTCAAAGTGGTAATACAACATGTCATCATCCCATAACGCCTCATAATCAAAATCAAAAGTTTCTATAGCATAATAATCCGGATCACTTGCGAGCAAGTGTCCTCAAAGAATAAGTTTTCTCAGTGCGCCAGAGCGGGATGTTACAATAGTTTCAAGTAAAAAATTTGCCAACACAAAATATCATATGACATTGTATCATAGTCACTCAATATGTCAATAATATGTTCATGTAAATTATGTGTGTTTAGTGAAAGAGTTGACATTGATTATTCTAATTCTATGGATTGATTATCATATTCCAGATTCCATTTCACACTAGTTCACGGATGTTGTATTTTAATATCCACTTTTTGTTTGATGTTGAAATTATGATTTGTAATAGGATTTAGCAGATACAATGATTCTATGTTCCTATCACATGATAAAGTTGTGTAGACTAGTCCATGGAATCATATTCTAGAATTTTCAAATGAAACACTATCCAATATCAAGCTTTGTGATCTATGTATTATGCAATCACATGCAAGTTGAATTGGAAATCACTTCCAAATCTTTAAATGTCATATCCTTGATGTCATTGACATTGGCCTTTCTATTCGAAGAATAGGTATCCAATGTTGGGAGATGTACAGTGTATATAAATGTGCGAGCTTATTAGGTTGGTAATGTTCAATATGTGGATCACATAACTTAATCCATAGTACATCAAATTTATCTGTTTTCATATATACCTTGACAATTCCATCTGTACCATTCACCAACGTATCTTGCAAATCATAGTTGTAAGCATATATTTCAAATAAATTGTTTAATTTTACCAAACATTCTGACAAAAAAGTAGTTGTATGTTGATGTTGTGTTACCCGGACATGATTCTCTTCCTCCTCATCAATTTCATTGATTAAATTTCATTGCTAGGACTCAACGAAAACATTTTTCATTATGCATTGTAACATCTTTATTTTTGTAAAAGACATAATGAAATGTTGGATATTTTTGTGCATTTCATATGCAATTTGCACTGACATATGACGAATCACCATGTGTTTGGATATTTTTCGCATCCTATTCAAAATGTCAATAATTTTTTCATTTTTTTGTCACATTGTAGTATGCATCTCAAAGTGCTTGACATTGTCTTTCCAAAAATCATGTGTCATTATTTGCATGTTGATTGTAGGTTTCTAAAAACTGAGAGAATATTGTATTGGTTGTGCTTGGTAAATACGACCACAAAATACCATGTCAATATTGACAAAGTATTTAGTCTATAAATGTTTTATATCCCTCAAATGATTTCCTATAGAATATAAGGATCGAATGCCAATCAAAGAAGCTTCATCTATAAAAGCAAGTTGTAATTCTTAGTAAATATATCATAAAGTGTCTAGCACATCTTTGCTAAGTCGAATAAAATAGGACTTGTAAAAAGGTATTAGCAATGGAGAGTGGATTATCTTTCCCCTGCATTATACACATCTTTACATGTATATGCCAATATCAGTCCTTTTGGTTCAAATGATCAATTGCATCATGTGCATTGTAAATTCATATAATGATTTGGAATATTGTATTTTCTAGGAATGTTTTGCATGTTCATGCTCCACATATAAGGAACAAGTACATTGGTGTCGACATCTCTCATTTTTTTGGTGCAATGTCCTTGAAAAGTGCATGTTGCTCTCTATTTAGCATTCTTCTTACTTCATAATATTTTTTATTTACTATTATGAATGGATCATTTGTAACTTGAAATCCAGTATTAATGGTTGTTTTATATCAAAATTTTGAAGACATTGCAAATATGTGAATAAATAATTTTCCTTGCAATTTATTTTGTTTATTTGTTCTTCTTTCATTGTATCATGAATATCTACAAGATTATTTTCTGTTTTTTTTTTTTTTTTTTT
>JASDQU010739108.1:137207-158034 GCA_032191745.1 Picea mariana
CAGCAGAATGTTTCTACTTGAAAAAAAAAATGGTTAATAAACATTGTAATGAGAAATACAAGAAAACATATACATTGTTATCACTCTGAAGAGTTTATAGTTATTACAGTGAGAAAGAAAAAGAATATCTACTTCTCTTTTATAGTTTTTATCATTTTCTAATAAACTCATTTTATTATTATTGCACTGAGAAAGAAAAATAATATCTACTTCTCTTTAATCTTTTTTATCTTTTTCAAATAAGCTTAATTATTCAAAACACTTTTGGAAACTCAAAATGATACTTAGTTCAAGATATTAAGAACACAATTTATACATAGTGAAAATATTGCAAACTTATTTCTATTTATTATACTCTTAAGGGCATTGTTTTCATTACAAAATATCTTTCTCGTAAATATATAAAACTACATCGTAAATAGCATACCTTACAACAAACAAAACAAGTAATATTTTTAACCCTAAAATAAGACAAAACCATGATGACAGATACAAAATTCATAACGAGAGAACTATTTCAATATGGTAGGGAAGCAACTACCATAACATGTTAGGGAAATCAATATCATGAATAAGTTTTAAAATGTAAAGAGTCCAAATAGAGGCGAATGAAAAGGATTTACACCAATTAAATTAAAAAGTGTATGTATGAGTATTTGGTCAATAATTCCAGCATGATCATAAACTTAATACAGAGAAAATATAGACAGTTGTAACATTGTCATCCAAGCCCTTTTCAATAACAAGAAAATCAAACTCTAAAACTATGGCGAAAGAACACGATTACCCAGTATTGAACTGGGAACCATTTACTAAGGGAATGGTACCTGCCCACTCGACATGGAAGGTTGAAAGTAGTGATAAGCTCGGCGCTATCACGAATAAATTATCTCTGCATCGACTTATATGATAAATATGAATCTAAATCAAGATTAATCGTGGGTAACAACCAATCAAGCTTGCATTTCACTACAAGTTAATTAATACATGTTGGGATGTGTATGTAAACATTCAAGTGACAACTACATTGTTTGGGGTAGTAACGAAAACCCTAAGGCCGTGAACTAGGGTAAGTTCAAATGTTACCAAAAGGGAAATTGTGGACTCGTTCCACCACTACTCTACGAAAAGTTTATAATCTGATAATTATTCAAAAATAAATATGCTGTAACTTAGATGACTGAGTTAAAATCCCAACTCCATCATTGATGTATTATTTATTTGTAAGTGGTTTAATGATATGATAATCAGTACATGACTATTAAGTCCTAATATAAAAACAAATATAATGTACCCAAGAACCATGATATACAAGAAGTGTAATCAATGATAAAGTAAAAGCTTACCCACATACAATAATCACTCATTCCTACAAGACCACAATCGTTGGTATAAGAATGGGTGAATATGATCGTGATATCATTTGAAAGAGAACATAAAAGAAAAACTAAAATAAAACAAGTACAATAGTTATGTAAAAACCTAACAAAACTGATAAAAAAAAGGAGTAAGCAAAATCTTAAAAATAAGTTCAATTTAATTAAAATAATAATTACGTTTTCACGCATCAATTAGTAACATGCCTAGGTACACTGAACTTTTATACATTGTTTCACAATTTACTAAATCGTCTCTTCACGAAACAAGAAAAACTCACACTCAAACAATAATCCATCTAAAACACAACAAGAAAGTTAAGGTGCTATCTACTTGTCAACCTTATTTATGGTTGCTCATATAGCCTAACAATATTGATGAAAACAAATTTTTTGGGCGTAAGTAAATTACACTCAAAGGATTCAACAATCACTTCACTTTATTTTATAGTATAAGTAGTTCAACCTTTGCTTAGACGATCTACACGATAACCTACGTTCATGGGTGTCGCAGAACTATAAAATCCTACAACTTGGGTCAAACCTACGAGGAGAACAATGACATCACCTGGTTATCAATCCGTGAAAAATACACATGACACTGCCAGTAGGGTGTGTATTCACGGTTCTTACTATAGCTATCCGATTACTAAAGAGATTAGGGGTGAGTTACGAATTTTCTTCGACAAAATCTCGTCGTAGATATTGCTTAGGGTTTAGCATCGCGAATCTCTAGAAACAGGTCGAACCCGAGCATTAAAAGATTGATTCTAAATCCAACCATGAGAACAATTTATTAACCCTCAAAGGTACTAGGTAATTCTTGGAACCGATCTCACTACTTAATACCATTTGAAACCATAATAGGCTTTCTATGCAACCTAAATAAATAGAGATTGTAATGTCTCATTTTTGGCGAGATTTAAAAAATTAAATATTTAATTAACTATTTGGTTATGTTGTTTAAATTTAATTTTAGAACTAATTTGTAATTAATTATTATTTAATTTTAAGTGTTTTCAATAAAAAAAATAAACATTATAAAATGATATTATTAAAAAGTGTTTTTCTAGAAGCTTTGAGGAGTTTAAGTTAGATTTTTCTAGAAAGATCTAGTGAACCTTTAAAATGAAAGAAGAAATAGTCATTTTTGCAGGTCACATTTGGTGTTTATTTATTGTGGAGTGCTTGGTGAGCAGATGGGTTTTAGAAAAACTCTTATTTTATGGGTTTTTGCTTGGTGAGCAGATGGGTTTTATTTGTTATTTGTTCCATTTATGTGTACCATGTTGTGTGTATGATATGTAGCAAAATTAATTCTCTAATTTTATTAAAACCCTAGTTTTCTTATAAATGAGATCATACAGTGGTATCATAGCATGATGCTCGATAGTTGTGTTCATAAGAAGGAAAACATAGGTCTTTGCTTATGGATATTATTGCTTTAGGATTGAGAAATCGAGTTATTGCTTGGAAATTGTTCTTCATTAATTGTAGGTCAAGCTCCTCATTTTGGACAAATTCTTAATTGTTGAGTCGAATCCTCTAGTTCTGGGTGCAATCTTGAGTAGAGGGTTGAGTCCCTATTGCTGGGCACTATATTCCAATTTTTGGGTATATTCAATGCTATATTGGGGGTGATTTCGACTATTATCTACAACCCATCTACTCTTGTATTTGCAAGCAATCCCTCAATTGGGATTTGTGGGAGTCATAACTCCTTGTGTCGAACGAGTTGACCTTGAGAGGGCTTAACTTGAGAAACCAGGGCACAAATAATCTTGGAAATTTCATATTTAACTTGTAGAGGCCGATTTATGGTCTTGTATCTCCATTATGGGTCGAATCCCTCTGTTGAGAAACAAATTATCTTGTTGGGACTTAGATATGAAAGATACACGAACCTTCCTTTACCTTGGGCAAACAAATTATCTTGTTGGGAGTTAGATATGAAAGATACACGAACCTTCCTTTACCTTGGGCAGAGTAAATTGTTGTGGGATGAATCTTTGAGGTGTTGGATGCACCATTTCAACAAGGGACCGGATTTACGCTATTGTGGGGTGAGTCCACTACCAAAACGAGGTTTATATGTTGCTCGGTCGAATTTTTATGGGTTATAGTCGAGTTGTGGCTCATGAGACAATTTTTTTCTCCCTCCCGGGCGAGTTTACATTTGTTGGAGGCTGAGTTGTTTTTTCTGAAAGTCTGCTCATTGGATGTTGGACACATATATCTGTGAGAGGAACTGTATCTTATAGTGACCGGAGTTATTGTTGTGTGGGAACAAATATTTTCTAAGGGGGAGATATATCTTTACTGAGTTGATTCCAGGAAATCGTGACAGTATTGAGGGAGGTCGTGTAACATATGGAAGTACATTTATGATTGAGAGAGGGTCATGTCACCTCTTGTTTTAGTTTTGCTGCATTCTTGAAGTCACCAATCCATTGTTGGAAGAGTGTGGCTCTTGGGGATAAGTTGGTTGTCATAAAGGATGATTTCTACAGTTTGGGATCAATTTGGGAAGAGTGAAGACCTCAGTTATTTGTTGGACGAGTTGCTTCATTAATGGGATGACTTCTACCTCACTGTGGCTAGGTTTGATGCACAAATACTTGTTGTTCATTACCTCACCTATTGCCAGTCTATAGACTTCACGTTATAGGGTTTTTCTTTCTCATATTGTCTATTGTATATGGTATTTATTATAGACAGTTCAGTATTAATGCAGTAAATACAACATATGGTGTGCTGGAAGACTTCGCTGCAAGCTAAATTGAAACAAAAAAAAGAGGATTATTCATTGTTGGGCCAATTTATACAGTCGGGGTGAATTTCCTTGAATGTTGGATACATCTATTCCTTGCTAGAATGAGCTATAGATCCTCTGGTCGATTTATAAGTTTCTTGTGGACGATTCCATTCAGCTTGGCTGATTTTAATTGTTAGGTATATCATTCTTGTATGTTGGGTCGATTCTTTATTTGCAGGGTGAACTATCTCCCTGGGCAACTTATATTCTGGACAGGGCTACATCTCATTCTATTTGGAGGCCAAGTAGAGTTATAGGGGGGTCGATTCTCTTTGTTGGACGATGGGGAAGTATATATGAGTTGTTTGGTAACTGCTGGAAGTTTAAATAATCTCACTACAATGCGTCAACACTGTACAGTCCTCATACTTCCCATTTTTATTCAGATCTGGAGGGATAAGGTAACCCATAAATTTGAATAAGCGGATTGCTTCAGTTTTCAGGTTGTGGCTGGTTAGAAAAGGGGCGCACCTCTATAACCAACTCATGGCAGCAAAAGGGGAAGACCGTGCCATTATTTGCAGGGTATGGGAACCTCAATAAGGATCTTATTCAATACTACCAGATCGTGTGGGTCTTAGGAAGAGGGTGCATCATTATTTCTGAAATCGTGATAGCTTCAGAAGTGATTTTTATTGGTGCAAATTTCTATGATACTACCCAACCCTTTTTCTCATCAACAAATCTATCGTTCATGTTTAGATCTAGGCATTTCTAAGGGCTGCTACAGTACATTGATGGAGTTGCAATCATTCCATCTAATGTCTTCATCAAATCGAACCACATATATGATGGCTAGTCATGCTTAAAAGGAGATTATTGTTGCACATGTATTGTTGTCCAAGAAGACATCTACAAGTCAGAAAAATTATATATATTTTAGATCTGTCATTGTTGTTTTAGTTGTTTCCACAGCAGGTTGAATAATTTTATTACCATTTTCCATCATATGTAATCATTACCTTCCATATTGAATGCAATAAAATTATGTTGTATGGGCCAAATAAAATATGGGACCATTGAGAAATGTTTGAAAAAATATCTCAACCAAATAAACATCAAAACACTTCAACAACAAACACTAAACATATCAACAATAAAAGGGGGAGTCTTGCAATGTTCACAATCTGTTTGATGAAATCATTGAACCAAAAAAACATATAATATACCAGCAATAAGGCAAGGGATATTACCCACTATTTTCTAAAGTAGCCAGGTAAAAATTTCATTAGTAGTATAAATTCTATATCATCAACCTAGGGAGTATATTAAACATAATTGGATTTGAGAAAGATGAAAACCACTGATGAGCTTAGAGAAAAACTTGTACAACTCATACAAGAGTATCAGAAAAATTTAACAACATTGTTAGAGCATTCAAGTGGTTCAAGGAGGTGGTAAAGGGATCCAAAACCATTGATGAAGAAGAAACATCACATTTGGACTTGAACTTGGGAAAGCCTAAAATTGACTATTTGGAGCATCTAGTTGGCCATGATAGGGATGTGTACATGGAGGATAACAGAGCGATAGACATTGATGAGATCTTTGACGATAGTGTGTTGATGGAGATTGTCACTAGTACCGAGGAGGAGGGGGCATAATTTGGTCCCATTGATGATGACTATGAGGGGGGTGACACAGCAGAATCCAGTGCAACATTGACATTGGTCGATGGATCCCAAGACACTAGCACCAATGATGGTTAGGATAGCACATGTGAGAATGGAGTCGAGATAGCACCTATGTATGAAGAGGATTCATATCTAGTCCCTTGTTATGATTACTACTATACGAATGAGGGGAGAAATATTACATATGATAGCTCAGGTTAGTTGGATGCGGTAGGGAAACGACCTTTATCACTGTATGATTTGGAGGATCGCTTGTTGGTGACCGAGGATCAGGTTACACAGGTGTTGACCAGAACCAATGGATCCCGTAGGTTCATTGAGGATCTTGTGTGCATAGCCTGTATGGAGGAGAGACACACTGATTTAGTAGGTGGAGTCACTAGTGCCGAATTGTACATCAACATGGAGCCACTAGAACAACTAAAGTTAGATTACTTGTAGTTTTTTATGGATAGGAACCTTGCTCTCAAGTTTGTGGAGGACAAGGACCGAGAGGTTGAGGAGATAAATTATCAGTTGAGCGTGGCATACTCTTCACCATTTATGATAAATACTCCATCATCTTTGGAAGCAGTGACACAAGAGAGAGAGAGAGAGAGTCTCAAATATGAGGTGAGGGAGGAAACTCTTATGACCAGTCAAGACAAGGAGCAATCAGAGATGCATGCACCTGAGGATATTGATAGTTTGGTTTTCACTCTTGATTGGCACTGCAAGGAACATGACCATTTTCCTTTGGAGAGAACCTTAGAGGCTCAGTGTTTAACTATGGAGGATATGGTTGCGTACACTCCTTGTGGACCAGGACATAAGGAGATATGCATATACTCCGATTGGGTTCATAGATACATGACATATATGGACACACTCTAGGATACAGGTTCAACCATCATCAGTAGAGTGCTAGATTCAATAGTGCATACAGGATACCAGATGATATAGAAGGACACAGTGGTGTGCAAGAGTATACAAGAGCCCTCATTAACACATGGTGGTGTACAATGGAGCTTTGGGTTATTTCTTCCAGGGACGCCTCCTCATAGAATCCTTGATTTTATCATAAAGAGAGAGGATAGTCATGGATTGACAGATGTTGATATGCAATCTAAGTATGATGATCAAACGATTATCATCAAAGTGGTGTAGCATCAACATGGTGCCATCTCTTTGATACCAATGTGGGAACTTTGGATCACAGTTGTTGATAGATTGACAATCAACACTGATGGGATTGTTGGTTTACATAGATTTGATTGTTGGGAGGAGCAGTCTTTTGAGGAGATGATTGAGTTTATGATGGCTTGATTGATCAGGCGTAGTGAGGCATAATCTTGTGATAGAAACTCACAGATTTGTTCTAAGAGCAGAGGATGCTTCACATTTTCCAGGATGGTATGGGACCCGGGTATCACTTTGAGGAATTGTAATGTCCCATTTTTGGTGAGATTAAAAAAATTAAATATTTAATTAATTATTTGGTTATGTTTTCTAAATTTAATTTGACAAATAATATTTAATTAATTATTATCTAATTTTAAGTTACAAATAAAAGATTTAAATTATAAAGTCACCTTATTAAAAATTTCTCTTCTAGAAGCTTTGAAGAGGTCAAGTTAGATATTTCTAGAAAAATCCAATGAGCCTTTAAAATGAGAGAAGAGCAAGTCATTTGGGCAGGTCAAATTTGGTGATTATTTCTTATGGAGTGCTCAGTGAGCCGATGTTTTCTTTAGGGTTTTAGAAAAACCCTTTGATTGTAGTTTGGCTTCGGTGGTGAGGCTTTCCACCCTAGTTAAACAAATATTTCTTTAGGGTTTTAGAAAAACCCTTTGATTGTAGTTTGGCTTCGGTGGTGAGGCTTTCCACCCTAGTTAAACAAATATGGGAATCCATCCAGGGTTTCCATTGGAGCTTCATTCCAATTTAGCTTCAATCCAGTTTCATCTTTGGTGTTCTATTTAGAGAGATTGAGCATTATTTCAGGTTATGTTTGTTATTGATGTATTGAAGCTACCATAGAAGCCATTTCTTCTTATAAAGTTGTATTTATTGATACTGTAATAATAAAATGCCCCTGTTATCTCTTCCATTTATGTGTACCTTGGTGTGTATATGATATGTAGCAAAATTAATGCTCTAATTTTATTAAAACCCTAGTTTTTTTATAAATAGGATCTTACGAAAATTTATTCTATCTATTACAACAAAATAAACACAAGATCCATCTTCTATCAATAATATAAATTGAAGAAATATAATATATCAATACAAATTTTGATCCATGTAATTAAAAACAATATATGTCCATATAAGTCTTACATGAATGTAATATATTAGTTCAACATTCGGTACATGCATAATAAAAAAAATCAATTCCCTACAAGTTACTTACCTGATTATAATATTAATTTGGACATTCAATTATTACAATAATAATAAACGATATATCGATAAAATTCCTAAGGAATATAAAGTAAACTCAAATTTTCATCCAAATAAACAATTTATCCATAAAATTCCTATAGGAATATAATGTCACTTCAACTTTCAATCCATGCGGGACTCTTTATAAGAATACAAGTAATTACATGAAACATATATCATTTTTAGTCTTCGGTCTATGCAACATTTTAAAGGTACATCTAAATTCAAGAATAATTTATCATCTCTACCATTCGATCCATATGATTATTCTTTTAAATAATACTATTAGATAAAAAAATATACTCAAATAAAATTCACTGTACATGCTTATTCAATAACTAATCAATATTTCATTAACAAACAACTATAATAATTGAGTATCGTAACCTAAGGATAATGAATTGTTGATGATCTTCAAATTCAAGCCTTGCACTCATACTCTTTACTTGTGATTTCTAATATAAGGACCTCACTGGTATTGCCCAACCAACGCTAGTGGTACTATTCTTCCCCTGTAGATCTTTGAGCTCTAAAAACACAAAAAAATTGAGATCCAAAACTAGCTCAAGCTTTCCCTCACAAGGATAGGCTTCCACCTCTTGCACAAGATTGCATTCCAACTCACACATTAGTCAATAGAAATTTTAACAACATTTCATTCATCCAACAATAGGGTACCTTCACTCTTCCTCACCATTCTTTTTATAATAAAACTTTTCTTGACACTTGTCCATCCATGCACAAATAAACATTTTTTAATGATTTAATTAAAGATTATTCACCCCCAACACATGTCACACTTTCCCAAAGTTGCACATGTTTAATCCTTTTTTACTTAAATAATTATGCATTTTCTCTCACACCCCTCAATTAGTTCCTAGATTTTCTCTTAATTGTCTCTTAGTTCACCAATTCCTCTTTTATTGTGTCCCCTAACTAATTTACAGTTGGAGGTGGATTATGAATCTTCTCTTAGTTAGGATTTAGAGGTTGGCTGAATTAGGATACTAACTCTATGCTGACAACCCATTCTCTCATGAATTAATTTCTTTTTATTTAAAAGTCATTTTTATTAATTTCATGTACACATTGTGCACATGCCTTAATTTATTCTCCCTTAGACCAATTTATTCCATTTCTAGAATTTATTATGCATAACAATTTAAATTATATTTTATTATGTTCCCTTTTATAATTTAATATAAAATTATATGATTTCATTTCTCTTTTCTATATGTTCTAAATAATTCTTTTATTCTCTACTCTAACAAAGTCTAAGTGTTCATTTTATTTTCTAAGGTCTTCTAGATTTTAATGACTCATAAATTTGTTCATGTGATGTTCCCTTCAAGACAAACCTTCTTCCTCCAAGGGTCCCACTCTCCATTGACTTGTTTGGAAGTTGTCTCACACTTGGAGTCAATACTCCACTTTTCGACCTTGTTTGAGACTAAGGGCTTATTAAGGAATAAGGAGTCGGCCTTATTGCGCACCCCCAAGAAATCATCATGAGTGGTTGTCTGAGTATCCCCTCACAACATCATGGACCTCTTAGGAACAAAGTAGTCGTTAACCTTCATGTTAAGGTTACGGTGGGAGTGCTAATAGGATGTGACAAGGATGTTGCCACACCTCTCCCTCTTCCATCTGATATCTTTGTATGATCTCTTTACTCCATATGTGAGTCATATTAGCAAGTGTCACCATTCCTGCATCCACTGAAAAAGATAATATCAATAACTCATATATATGAAATCCATAACTGAAATCATCATATAATACATGTATAAAAATCAAGTACTCGTAACCAAGTAAATAGTCCACTCCGTGAGTCAATGTGGAGTCTAAGGAATTTTGTTGATGCCATCAACATCCTCATCATGTCATTTTTCTTGCACACTCAAGAAACCTCATCATGATACTTGTCAATGTTATACATCAATATAAATAACTTATAAATTTTCAAAACCCAATCATAGCATAAACAGACAAACCAAAATTGATAATCGTAATGTACCATGTTTTAACTGGATCAGTTACTTGCAAGTATACTCAAAGAATAAGTCAGTGTATAAAATGTGATCAATGGAACTAGATGTTACATACACCCCCCCATGTTTTAAATTCTGTCCCGAATTTTGTACAATCTAACAATAAAAATAATAAATATAGCTACTATCATACTATCAAAATAAATAAGGAAACTGTCAACGAATCTCATATTTGTCCTCCCAAGTGATAGAATGTGGACTATAATTGTCCCACTAGAGCTTGACCTGATAGACTACTCGACATCATAGTTGTCAAGTGTGATGGTCTAGTATTTGGATTGGCTCTGCTATGAGAGCATCCCTATTTGATACCTGCAATGAACTCAAGTCAATACCATGTGATAGATATGAAATATAATGACGTAAAACTGAAACATGAAACACATCGTGCATACACCTCAAAGAATTAGGTAAGGAAAGTCGATAAGCCACAAGCCCTTTCTTTTCTACTACTTTGAAAGGTTGCACAAACCTTGGAGAGAGTTTAGCACCCTTTCCAAACTTAATCGAAGTCTTGTGTGAATTCACCCACAAAAACACTTTATCACCATCCTCATAATTGCGGTCTATATGATGCACACTTGTATAAATATTTTTTCGGCCTTGTGCTTCCATAATCCTTTTCCTTATGGATTGCATTTTATATTCCATTGATTGAATCACTTCTAATCCCACCAGGTCCCTATCCTCTACTTGATCCCAACTCAAAGATGTCCTACACAGTCTTTTGTATAGAAACTGAAAAGGTACCATGTTTATCCTACTCTGATAACTGTTGTTGTACACAAATTCTAGGAATGGTAAAAGTTCTTCACATATTTTTTGTTATCCATCACATATATTTGAAGCATAACCTCTAGAATTTGATTCATTCTTTCAGTTTATCCATATATGTTGGGTTGATATGTTGTACTAAAATTCAAATGTGTTCCCAAAGCCTCTTGGAAACTAGTCCAAAAACATCCAGTGAATATCGATCCTCGATCAGATATTACCTTTCTCGGTACACCATGTAATCTCACAATTTTGTTAACAAAAATTATAGCTATGTTTGATGTTTGATACATCATACGAACTGGAATAAAATTCACTCTTCATCATAGTGTCGATGACTACAAAAATAGAATCCTGTCACATTGTTGTCAATGACAATCCAACAATAAAATACATCGATATAACTTCCCATTTCGATTCAGGAATTTCATATGGATGTAATGATCCTGTTAGATGTCTATGTTCATCCTTCACTTGTCGGCATTCAAGACAAATTGCCTAATAGTTAACTATATCAATTTCCATTCCCTTCTAAAATAACAAATTTTTAAGGTATGTCTTCATCTTTGTGACTCCAGGATGACCCATATACACTGCTCAATCATCTTTGCTTAAAATTATCTTTCTCAATTCGTCATTTGGTGGTACATAAATATTTCCATTACACATTAGTAGCATGTCACTATCCAAATAATATCCCTCATATCTAGGTATCATCATGGTATCTTGTCCTATACTATATTTTACTTCCTTGTACCATTCGTCATCAATCTGTAATGCTAATATATTTTCTCGAAGATTCGTATTTATGGGTATTAATGAGAAAATGTGTGGTCTTCGACTCAACGCATCTTCTACTCTATTAATTGTTCCTTTAATGTATGTGATTTTAAAATCATACTCAGTTAAAAATTTTGACCAATGTATTTTTCGCGCATTCAAATCACTCTGAGTAAAAAAGTGTTGCAATCCACCATAGTCAGTTTTCAATTTGAATTTTTGTCAAATAAGGTATTGTCTCCAAACTTGAAAGTTGTAAAAAATCACCAATAATTCGAAATCATCTGTTGGGTAATTATCTTCATGCCTTCTTAGTTTCCTTTAAATATAATTGATAATTCGAATGTCTTGTATTAATAATCCTCCCAATCCTTCCTTGGATGTGTCAATGCATACAAGGAATCCTTTATCAATATTTAGGACCTTCAGTATCGATGTTGTTGTTAATAATTGTTTAATATTTTGAAATTTTTCTGTGCATTTCTCTGACCATATGAATATCTTCTTCTTCTTTTGCAGTTTCATAATTGGATTTGCTATTTTTGAAAAATCTTTGACAAAACGTTGATCGTAATCTACTAATCCCATAAAACTATATACCTCTGGCACGTTCCTCAATGATGGACATTCCATAATAGCCTCTACCTTCATTGGATCCACAATGGTACCTTCTCCATAAATAATGTGTCCCAAATAGTGAATCTATATTTGATAAAAAGAACACTTTGACAACTTTCCGCACAACTTGTTTTCTCTTAAACACTGCAGAACTAATCTCAAGTTTTCGTCATGTTCCTCTCTTGTCCGAGAGTAAATCAATATATTGTCAATAAATACTTGTATGAAATTTTCCAAATATTCACATAATAACCTATTCATTAAACTCATAAATACACCTGGGGCATTTGTCAATCCAAAAGGTAACACAGTAAATTCATAATTTTCAAATCTTGTATTAAACACTCTTTTAGGAATGTTTTCCTCTTTGATTCACAACTGGTGATATCATGATCTCAAATAAATCTTTGCAAATATGGTCTCTCCCTTCATTTGATCAAATAAGTCATAAATTCTCGGCAGGTACTGATTATTGATCATGGCTTTGTTTAATTGACAATAGTCAATGCAAAGCCTCCACGATCTGTCCTTGTTTTTTATAAAAATCACTGGAGCACCCCACGGTGATACACTTGGACGTATAAGTACCAAATCGAATGACTCCTTCAGTTGCATCTTTAACTCTTGCAATTTAGGTGTCGACATTTGATATAGCATTCTAGCAATGTTTTTGTTCCAAGTTTTATATCTATAGTACATTTCAATTATCTATTCGATAGTAAACCTGATAGTTCTTCAGGAAAAACATAGACAAACTCCTATACTAATGGAAAGTCTTCCAATATTTATGTGTCACCTTTTCATTAAACGCTAATATGGCATACAACTTACATCCCTTGCACATACTTTTCTATAATTGTATGGAATAAATAAATCTTAGCGATACTCCTTGATTTCTTCCTACGATTACTCTACTCTGTCCCAAATCATCAATTAATTTTAATCTCTTCGTCTTGAAGTTAAGTATCACGTTGTGTGATTCTAATCAATCCATTCCAATCACAATGTCGTCAGATCCCAATGTTGTGACACAAAGGGTTACATTTGTGACGAAATCACCCAAGTTAATGTTACAACCCTTAATTTTTCCTCCAACTTTTTTCTTGGCACCATATGCCATTTCTACATATCTAAACTCATTGCGTTCGACTACCTTCACCTTAATTATTTTAAGTGCAGCACTAGATATAAAACTCTTAGTAGCTCCTACATCTATCAAAACACTAAATTGTTTATTTGTTATCATACCCGGAGTATCGAGCATTGTGGATTGATGCTCTGCCTGACAGTTGTTCACCACTGCATGAATATTATGGGCCTTGCCCAAATATCCCACTTTCGCATGTCTTTTTGATTCAACAACTCTTTCTTTCTCAATAAGACAATCTCTATGGTAGTGTGGCTCTCCAAAAGTCCTACATCTAATCTTAGGGCCAGTGCTCCTAGTTCCAAAGGAAGAATATGTTGGTCTAGGTTTCTAAGGCCCCGATCTGTTCTTCATAATAGATATAAATTGTTGTTCTTGTTGAGGATGCCATGGTTGATTTTATGGTGGTGCTTCATACGAAGTCCTCTGGTTGGTAGTCTATCTACATGGTGTAGAAAATACAAGTCCTTTGGGTGTATCACGGTGCCTAAAAATCTCTTTGAGATGTGTCTGTTGTTGTGGTGGTCTAAGTGGAATTTTTCCTATCTTCCTGGAAGGAGTCCTACCCTAACCCCCACTATTCAACTCTTCTTTAGTGATAAAAAATTCATGTACTCCATCTTGCAAATTTTGAGGCATGAGGATCCTCACCTTAGTATGAATGTTGTAGTTGAGACCAAAAGCAAACTTATTCACCTTTAACTTTTCACGGCTCAGATGCGGAGCATAAATGAGAAACTCCATGAATCTAGACTCATACTCAGGTAATATATGACTTCTTTGTTGTAAAGCATTGAATTCAATAAGATGGTGCTCAATGAACTCATCGAAAATGTAACTATTAAGGAATCATTCATCAAACAATTCCCAAGACGTCTTCTACGACCATATTTAACTTTGGCAAGAGCATCTTCCAGCAAAGAAGCACACTCCATTTCAGCGGAAATACTGTGATACATAGCCTCATGTTGGAGGTATAATCACGTAATGCAAAGAACATTCCCATATTCTCCAACCAAGCTTCAACGGCTAAACTTTCCATGGAAACCCAAAAATGGAGAAATTTAACTTTCTCGAGTTATCTATGAATATTATCACTAACTACAGGAGGTTGTTGAGAACCCTCATTGAGCACACAACCCCTTCCCTGATCACCACCAAGGTGATTTATCAACACCTTTGACATCCTTTGAAAATACCTCATCATAGAAAAAATCACACTCAAACAATGGTCCATCTAAAACACAACAAAAAAATTAAGGTGTTATCTACATATGGTCAACCTTATATGTGGAAAAAAAATTGCCCGTAATTAAATTACGCTCCAAGGATTCAACAATCACTTCACTTTATTTTATACACGTATAAATAACAACCTTTGCTTAGACGATCAACAAGTGTATGTATCAACTCGTTTAATTTAAATATTCAGTGTCAGCGCACACAATATATTAATAATTGATAATTGTATGTAACTTTACTATTGAGGCATCCAAAGTAACATTATACCCGTGTACCTAAATAAATATCTCTTGCACAATATACAAATCCCCATCCACAATATTATAACTTGATAAAATTTATTAACATAGATTATTAAATCATGTACTCTCTAATTTTAATCTTATAATGTAATGTATTTTGAATATATATATATATATATATATATAACGATTTACAATAGGAGTGGTTGAGCTGCAATTTAGGTAGACACCTAGTCTTTATTTTCATCAATTAAATTCTACGATCTCTATCAGTTTTTATATATATAAATATATGATATATTCTATTTTTCTTTTATAATAACAAATTTTAGTAGAGAGGCGTGCGAAACACTTCAATTAACCAGCCCTAAATTGATATCTTTCTTTGTTAACGATAATCATGACTCACTTTCACCTGTCAATTATGAAGTTCTCCCGCTTGAAAAACATATTGTCTTTACGCATAGTTACAAATTGGCGGAATTTAAGGAGAGAAGATTATTGTCGGCTCTATTTAAATTTCGATGTAACCGGATAACGTTTTTCAACAGTTGATCTAACACTTGGCGGTTATGGATACCTAGAAGGAAAATCGCTTATTGAAGGTGGTCCCAAAATTTTCCCCTTCATTTGAAGTGGCGGAAGATCAAGGAAATCGGAGTTGACCTGATGACGAGTCAACAGGTGTGGTCAGGGCTTGTTGGCCGGTTATGGATACCTAGAAGGAAAATCGCTTAAAAGAAAAATATCGTTGGTTAAACTGGAAATAATCTCCAGTAGTACCGGCGGTGTCAAGAAGAGGTACAAGGGTAAATGCACCAATGGAGATAGATTTGGTCCATCAAAATCCACTAATCATACAATGTTAACATTAATCACTTCCTATGTCTTCCATTTTTCTGTATGGACTTGGAAGGAGAATTTGGATTCTTATTAAGTAAATCTCTAAAATTGAATCATTTCAGTAATTGGGAAACCAAATATATAATCTATAATTATAGGTGAGTAAATCTCCAAAAATCTGAGATCAACGACATCGGTCAGAACATGTTCCAATGATCCTAATCTGCATTGGCAGAGATGGAATGGTTGGGAGATTTCGAGATAGGACCGAAGAATCCCTGATTCTTTGCAGAGTTTTTGTTTTCTAAAATAGTGATAAACGCCAGGAGGAGAATAGAGAGCTCATAATCTGAAGTAAGGGCGTGCGCGGAGGACTGGTTGGTGTTCCCAAATCGGTAGACGTGAGTTTTTGTTGTAGTCTAAAGAATTTCTCGGTGCCCGGTCTACAGAACTATAAAATCCTACGACTTGGGTCAAGGATCAGCTGGCGAAACCTACGAGGAGAACAATGCCATCACCTGGTTATAAATCGGTGAAAAATACACATGACACTACGGTGTTACCAGATCGATTAATGAATAGATTGGGGGCGATTTATGAATTTTATTCGACAAAATATCGTCCCAAGTGCTGTATAAAGTCAATAGATATCACTCAGCGTTTAGCACCACGAATTTCTAGAAACAAGTCGAAACCGAGTATTAAAATATCGATCCTAAAACGAGACCAACCACGAGAACAATTTATTAACCCTCACAGGTACTGGGTAATTCTTGGAACCCATTCGAACCCATAATTCATTTTTTGTGCAACCTACATAGAGATTTATTTTATCTATTACAATAAACTGAGCACAAGATCCATCCGCTATCAATAATATAAATTGAAGGAATATAATATATCAATACAAATTTCGATCCATTCAATTAAAAACAATAAATGTTCATATAAATATTACAGGAATGTAATATATTAGTTCAACATTCGGTGCATGCAGAACAACAACAATCAATTCCCTATAAGTTACTTACCTGATTATAATATTAATTGGGACATTCGATTATTACAATAATAATAAACGATATATCCATAAAATCCCTACATTAATATAAAGTCAATTCAACTTTTGATCCAAATAAACAATTTATCCATAAAATTCCTACATGAATATAAAGTCAATTCAACTTTTGATCCAAATAAACAATTTATCCATAAAATTCCTACAAGAACACAATGTCACTTCAAATTCAATCCATGCACGACTTTTTATAAAAATACAAGTAATTACATGAAACATATATCATTTTCAGTCTTCGGTCTATGCAAGAATTCTAAAGATACAGGTAAATTCAAGAATAATTTATCGTCTCCACCATTCGATCCATGTGATTATTCTTTTAAATAATACTGCTATATACAAAAATATAACTCGAATAAAATTCAATGCACATGCTTATTCAATAACTAATCAATATTCTTGATTAACCAACAAATATAACAATCGAGTAGTGTAACTTGAAAAATAAGAAATTGTTGCACTAGGGGTAATCTTCTTCCTCGTTATTCCCTTTATCAGGGAAGGGATCACAGACAAAATATCATATCCAAAACTAGATCAAGTTTTACATACAAAATATCATATTCAAAACTAAATCAAATTTTACATGTTTTCACACCCCAACTCACACAAGTAAATTTAATCAATAAAATATTTAGCATCATTTCATTCATCCAACAATAGGGTACCTTCCCTCCTCCTCACCATTCTTTTTATAATAAAAAATTCCTTGACACTTGTCCATCCATGCACAAATAAAAAAATTTTAATAATTTAATTAGAGATTATTCACTACCAACACATGTCACACTTTTCCAAAGTTGCACATGATTAATCATTTTTAATTTAAATAATTATGCATTTTCTCTCAAAATCCTCAATTAGTTCCTAGATTTTCTCTTAGTTATCCCTTAGTTCCTCAATTCCTCTTTTATTGTGTCCCATAACTAATTTACAGTTGGAGGTTGATTAGGGTTCTTCTCTTAATAAGGATTTAGAGGTTGATTCACTTAGAATACTAACTCTATATTGACAACACATTCTTTCATGAATTAATTTCATGCACACATTGTGCACATGCCTTAATTTATTCTCCCTTCTTTAGGTTCTAATTAGTCTAATCTCACTTAGACCCATTTCTTCCATTTCTAGAATTTTATTAGGCATAAAAATTTAGCTTACATTTGTTATGTTCCCTTTCATAATTTGATATAAAATTATATAATTTCATTTCTCTTTTAGTTCTAAATAATTTTTTTTGTTCTCTACTCTAACAAAGTCTAAGTGTTAATTTTATTTTCTAAGGTCTTTTAGATTTTGATGACTCATAAATTTGTTCATGTGACGTTATCTTCAAGATGCACCTCTGTTCTTCAAGGGTTCCACTCGTCATTGACTTATTTGGAAGTTGTCTCATGCTTGGCATAAATACTCCATTTGTCGACCTTGTGTGAGACTAAGGGCTTACTAAGGAATAATAAGTCTACCTTATTGTATGCCCCCTATAAATCCTCGTGAACAACTATGTCAGTCTTTTCTCATGGCATCGTGAACCTCTCAAGAACAAGGTATTCATTAATCTTTAGTTTCAGTTCATGGCAGGAGTGCTAGTAGGCTGTGTCAGGGACACTACCACAGATCTCCCTCTTCCATATGATATATGTGTATGACCTCTTTACTCCATATGATATATCTAATTAACACATCTCTCTCTCCTTAACCATCACTAAGTCACTAAATTGATTGCAATGGATGCAAAATTTGTTCAAAAGAGAATACTTGAACTAATAAGTGTTTAAGGTAGATTATAAAGGAAAATGTAGCAAGTCAAGTGTGCCTAGTGCATTACAATTTATGTAGTGAATAATTTTTCCAAGGTAGATTATAAAAGAAAATGTAGCAAGTCACTTGTAAGTAGTGCATTACAATTTATTGAGTGAATAGTTTTTTCATTTTTTGGATTAGTACACTAATACTAATGATAATAAACCATCATTATGCCTAGAAATAGTCTCATGGTAATTTGTTTTCTACTTTATTCCATTTTATTATTTCATTGTTGAATTTATCTTTAATCTAATAAAAAAATTCTTTAAATTGAATAAAAATCGAAAGGGACTAACTTTTCTGTGTATATCTTTTTGTCATTATTTAAATTTAATTTAAAATTTCATTCATCCAACAATAATAAGAAAATACTTTGACAAAAGGTGTACTAATAATAGCAAAGATTTGTTCGAATTTAACAACGATTTAGGGATTGTTTGCCAAGAGGTGTACTAATAATAGCGAAGATTTCTTCGAATTTAACAACGATTTAGGGATTGTTTGCTCTATGTGTATTTCTTTAGCATCTATTTCAGCTTTATTTAATGTTCCATGCATCCAAACATAAAGATTTCTTCGAATTTAACAACGATTTAGGGATTGTTTGCCAAGAGGTGTACTAATAATAGCGAAGATTTCTTCGAATTTAACAACGATTTAGGAATTGTTTGCTCTATGTGTATTTCTTTAGCATCTATTTCAGCTTTATTTAATGTTCCATGCATCCAAACATAAAGATTTCTTCGAATTTAACAACGATTTAGGGATTGTTTGCTCTATGTGTATTTCTTTAGCATCTATTTCAGCTTTATTTAATGTTCCATGCATCCAAACATAAAATAAAAAAAATATATGTAACAAAATTGTACCGGATAATGATCATAAAAGCACTCCATACCAAAATATTTCTTCTAATTGAAGAATGATTGGGAAGGTTATTCTCTTTATAATATTTTCCCTTTCTAAACCTTCATTTAAGGTTCCATCTTAAAACAAAACAAGAATGAAAATACTAACCACAAAATTGTACCATAATCACCTTAAAGATACTCTAACTGCAATGAGGCTTTGGTTAATATGTGAGTTGAAGGAAAATTTTAAATTTTTAAATATCTTTGTCAGTTTTGTCTTCTTACATGGAAATAATCATTGAATTACCATATGGATTCATTGTTTTCATCGGGTGGTTCACCGATCCTAACGACCTCATCATGGACAGATATTTTAGCTCATACTTTATTCACTTCAACAAAATCCATTTGGTCTAGTTTTCTTAAATTTTCTAGGGCATATCAACTTAGGGCATATCAACTTCTGTTGACAACAATGTTTCTTTGGAGTTCCTCGATGTCAATTCTAAGGTCCTTGATTCCACCTTTAACACAATTAGATAATCGTATTCCACCTTTAACACAATTAGATAATCGTAGAGAAACTTAAGGGAAAGTGAATCTCTAGACAGAAAATGCAAACCAATTTTATTTTCAGAATGCAATTTTTCATATTAATTTATATTCAATATTTAACTAAAAGGTCCATTCCATCTTCTAACTTGAAGTGAGTTTAGTGGGAAAGCTATCTCTGGAGCATCAGACAACGTTCTCCTACTGATATCGTGCTCCTAATTTAAAGGAAATTAAGAAAATAAAATAACTTACACACTCAATCACTACAAATTAGAAGTAATCCCTTCTAAACAATAAGTCCTATGAATAATAGAGAGGCATGGGCCCCACACTAGATTGAGATTAAGAATATGATGGTGGGGATTTTAGGGACTAGAAATAACTTACATGACGAAGTACATTTAATATCAATCTCACTTACATGACGAAGTACAATTAATATCAATCTTTTGGAAACCAATATTGTAGAAAATGTCCTAATTCTACGGAGGACAAAGAGGAGGAAGGGCAGGTTGTGGAAGAATTCGATTAGAAAGTCGAAACTAAAGTCAAAGTTCGTCGAGATTAAAGTCAAAGGTGAAGTCAAAGAAA